>JXCR01113858.1:22150-35441 GCA_002079205.1 Phalaenopsis hybrid cultivar | reverse complement strand
TGCATTATTCAAAGTGTGATTGAGCTCGAGGTATAATCTATGACACATGACATCAACACATTTTTTACTGTAAGGTGCCCCAAAACTCGATCGAACTAGCTTGATTCAGGCCAAGCACAAGGCTAACTAGTTTGTCAATGAATAACAAGTGTTTTGTGATGCATTAAAATTCTTAACAAATGGCAAACACCAAATCAAGTTTCATGTGTGATTCCAACAAATGTCAACCCATCCTCTCCTTCTCCAATAGCCCAATCCTCAATCCAAACATATATTAAAACTCGTTTGAGTCAAACATGCATCAAAGCCTCCTCTCACGCTCCACCACTATATTTTATATTGCAAATACTTTTTAATGATACTCCTGACAAACCCAGCTCAACTCCAGTCGNACTTGAATTCTACTATTAACATCCCCATCTATATCATTATCGCTTTGAATAACAGACCCAAGAGATCTAAATTGTTCACGTCTTTTAATAATTTGATCACCTAAAGTTACACTTCTGTCACTAAAGCTACTACTACTAAAATTACATTCCATGTATTCAGTTTTAGTTCTACTCAAACGAAGGCCTTTAGACTCCAATGTAGACCTTCATAATTCAAGTTTTTCTCAGGTTTTTTCTCTCTNACTTGAATTCTACTATTAACATCCCCATCTATATCATTATCGCTTTGAATAACAGACCCAAGAGATCTAAATCGTTCACGTCTTTTAATAATTTGATCACCTGAACAACAGACCCAAGATATCTAAATCGTTCACACTTTTTAATAATTTGATCACCCAAAGTCACACTTCTGTCACTAGAGCTATTATCTACTAAAATTACATTCCATGTATTCAGTTTTAGTTCTACTTAAATGACTACAGCTATTACTACTAAAATTACATTCCATGTATTCAGTTTTAGTTCTACTTAAACGAATGCTAGAGCTATTACTACTAAAATTACATTCCATGTATTCAGTTTTAGTTCTACTTAAACGAAGACCTTTAGACTTCAATGTAGACCTTCTCTACTAAAATTACATTCCATGTATTCAGTTTTAGTTCTACTTAAATGACTACAGCTATTACTACTAAAATTACATTCCATGTATTCAGTTTTAGTTCTACTTAAACGAATGCTAGAGCTATTACTACTAAAATTACATTCCATGTATTCAGTTTTAGTTCTACTTAAACGAAGACCTTTAGACTTCAATGTAGACCTTCACCCGAGATATCTAAATCGTTCGCACCTTTTAATAATTTGATCACCCAAAGTCACACTTTTGGCACTATAGCTATTATTACAACTAATTACATTCCATGTATTCAGTTTTAGTTCTACTTAAACGAAGGCCTTTAGACTCCAATGTACAATTACATTCCATGTATTCAGTTTTAGTTCTACTCAAATGAAGGCCTTTAGACTCCAATGTAGCCCTCCATAATTCAAGTTTTTCTCAGGTTTTTTCTCTCGTCTTATCCACAAGAAGGATAACATCAGCAAAAAGCATACACCAAGGTACATCCTCCTGTAAATGTCCAATAAGACCATCCATAACTAAAGCAAAAAGATATGGGCTTAAAGCCGATCCCTGATGTAATCAAATAGAAATAGGAAAGTATTTGGTCAATCCTCCTTTGGTTCAAACACAAGTAACGGCTCTCATATACATGTCTTTATTGACTTGAATATAAGTCATATCAACACCTTTCTTCTCAAGAACTCTCCAAAGAATATATCTTGGAACCTTATCGCAAGTTGTTTCTAAATCAATAAAAATCAAATGTAGATGCTCCATATTAACTCTAAACTTCTTTATCAAACCTCTCAATAAATGTATAGCTTCCATAGTAGATCTGCCCCGCATAAATCCAAATTGATTATGAGAAATCTTTCTAATACGTCTTAACTTATGTTCAATTACCCTCTCCCACAATTTTAATGCATGACACATCAACTTAATTGCTCTATAATTTGCACACTCTTGTGCATCCCCTATATTCTTAAAAATGGGGACCAAAATACTCTTCCTCCACTCCTCAGGCATCTTTTTAGTTTTTAAAATAATATTAAAGAGTTTAGTAAGCCAAGAAACTCTCAAATCTCCCAAAAATTTCCACAATTCAATTGGGATATCATCAGGTCCTACAAACTTTCCACACTTGGTTTTCTTTAAGNGATGTCCAGTAAGACCATCCATAACTAAAGCAAAAAGATATGGGCTTAAAGTCGATCCCTGATGTAATCAAATAGAAATAGAAAAATATTTGGTCAATCCTCCTTTGGTTCAAACACAAGTAACAGCTCTCGTATACATGTCTTTATTGACTTGAATATAAGTCATATCAACACCTTTCTTCTCAAGAACTCTCCAAAGAATATATCTTGGAACCTTATCGCAAGTTGTTTCTAAATCAGAAAAATCAAATGTAGATGCTCCATATTAACTCTAAACTTCTTTATTAAACCTCTCAATAAATGTATAGCTTCCATAGTAGATCTGCCCCGCATAAATCCAAATTGATTATGAGAAATCTTTGTAACACGTCTTAACTTATGTTCAATTACCCTCTCCCATAATTTTAATGCATGACACATCNATGACACATCAACTTAATTCCTCTATAATTTGCACACTCTTGTGCATCCCCTTTATTCTTAAAAATGGGAACCAAAATACTCTTCCTCCACTCCTCAGGCATCTTTTTAGTTTTTAAAATAATATTAAAGAGTTTAGTAAGCCAAGAAACTCTCAAATCTCCTAAAAATTTCTACAATTCAATTGGGATATCATCAGGTCCTACAAACTTTCCACACTTTGTTTTCTTTAAAGCCTCCTCAACTTCTATTTTACTAAAACGATGGTAAACAATTCTTTTAATTCCCAAAGTGACCTCGCCTCAAATTAATAAAGCAACCTCAATGTGAGTTTTATTCATTCTAGCAATCCAAACTTTAAAATCAATCCAATTTTCTTCAAGTTTTGAATTACAAACTAGGAAGTCAGAAGTCCCTAGCAACCCTTAGTGCTTCACAAGCTTCCCATAGGTTCCAATATTCTCAGAATAGGATAATGTCACATTTCAAAACATGGTATGCAAATGCAACTAAAAAGACAAGCATACCTACGCCAGGTCCCTTAACACATGAGGCATATTTAGCACAAATAAATGCCTAAAGTCTATAGCCTGCCCTTTATGTAGATAACATGGAGAAGCTTTGATGTTTTATGCTTCAAATTTTTTGGTTACTAAGTTCGCAGCCTATATAATTAAGAAAAACATAAAACATAAGATGAAATAATTCTTAGAAAAAAAATAAAGCACTAGCCACTTGATTACGTGATATTGCCTCTGAACTCGAAAGGTGAGTTATAATGTTCGAAAAAAAAAATTTATTAAACTATGACTCCCTTATGATAGTTTAGTCCAAGGTCCTTACAATGTACACCTCGTGCAAGCCAATAAACAGAAATCGCTTCAACAAAATAACAAAGAAATAATTTAATTCCCGAAACCCTTAAAAGATAATGCAACTTCCAAATCAAACATGTTTTCAGTGAACGGTCACAAAAGTTATCACCCGTGCTCCCTCATTTCACAAAAGGACGCGACAGCCATCGATTCCGATTAATGACTTCATACAAAACCCTCACAAGACAGCAAACTTGTCCAGATCAGCAACCACCCATCCATAGCTATAGTTTCTCACATCCCACTCAACCGCCTCAACCAAATGCAGCCAGCACAGCAGCTTCAGCATCCCAGCAACATCCAAGAAAAACCTCTCATCACGACGTTTTTCCGATATCGACTAAAAGGAAAGAACCACTTATACCACCAGCTTTAATTAGGTTCTCGTAAACGGAGAAAAGATTTCATTACCTTCCAACAATAATCGAGGGAAGCCATTGGCAGTGGCGGCGGCGGCGGCGGCGGCGGCGGCCGATTCGATCGCCAAAGACCGTGATGGTGGAGGTGGCGGCGGCCGATTAGATCGCGACCGTGATGGTGGAGGTGAGAGGCTCGAGGTTGAGACGGAAAATCGAAAGCTAATTTTGTACAGTACTTCGGATTATATGGTTATCGGATATGTGGAGCAGTACTAAACTTCGTATTATATAATTATCGGATATGTGGAGCGAAAATGACCCTTCATAATGTAGGCATTTTATGGCGGCACTAAAGTGTTCCCTAGCTATATCAATATATAAAATATTACATATAAATATATCATTAGTATAATTATTATTTTAAAAGAAAACATAATTTTCATAAATTTTTAACATCAAAAAATTATAAATATAGATATCAAATTTTAGATGTCGTTATGCAAACTCATTGATATTATGTATTATATAAGCAAAAAAAAAAAAATTATTTTCATCTTCCATAAGATCTGTGTTTTAATAGGCATTATAAAAAAAAGAACTTGAGGTATTTTCTATATTGTTGTAAATGTTTAAGTAAAAAATTTATAGTGAATATGTTTTAAAGTTGATATGTCATCAGCAATTTCTTTTTTCAAGCATGAATCTCGGGGTATCACATATATCTCAAGACAATCTTTTGAGCAAGAAACATTCAAACTTCAATTAAGAGTCATACAGAGCTATGATTTCAGCAAACTTATAGTCAAACTGACCGGTTCGATGAGACGGACCCAATGATATCAAAATTGGTTCAATATGACTCAAATCAAGCTCAGACCAAATCATTAAACCACTCTTGAAAGATTTTCTGACATATTTTAGATGGTCAAATGAATGTCTAATCTAGCAAGCCTATAGTCGAATTGAGTGTTTCAACAAAAAAAATTCAGTGAGCCTAAGATTGCTCAATTCCAACCTCGTTAAGTCACTCAAACATCTATCAAACGTCATATGATCGAATGAAGCTCTCATAACTATTCAATTAAAGTGGTTCATATTCATGCATTAATTGCACTCAGAAAACTATAAAAAAAGTCTCGCCCCTCTCATGACAAGGAGGAGAGTTTAAGGCTTCATAAAAAACCTGAAGCTTTTAGAATGAACTAATATCCAACACCACTCATGTCATCGTTGATCGTCGCTGAATTTTCTAGCACGCATCAATTTGGCTTCATCTGTTAGAAATTAAGCATTCTTGTAGCTAAAATGCTTGCATGAATAGTTGCATGGCCACTAGGGGCAACACTTACAATAATAGAGCTTCCAGCTATAACACCTATCATTTCAGAAAACAATCGCAAAGCCAAGTTCATCAAGCCTCTGTATCCCCTACTCTAAAAGGCATTATCCCACTGACAAAGGTGTCTTGGGTCATTCTTTGAAAGATCAGGTACATAGGATGGAAGATTCTCAACATGAGATCTTTCATCTCCTACGTGGGGAGCGACAACTACAACCCAATGGAACTTACTTACCATCAGTTCAATATTTAACAAGAAATACCCAATCACCGGGTTCTCTCCTAATGATGAAATCATTCCTCTACTAAGACGAGACATTACAAATTTCACTCATATGTCTCATGCTGCTCACCAGGCACCGCCCCCGCCTTATTGTCGCTTCTGCTGATATCATCTGAGACGAGCTATGATGCTTAATTCGGGAAGAGTTTCCCCTGGATAAAAGGGATCACTTCCTTGCTCACCTCAACTTTCAAGAATCCTCTCATTTGGCTAACGCAGTTCTCCGACACCATATCTCAACAGGTTTCGAACTCTCACACATTGATATCTATGAAAGGGTAACTGAGCCATACGAGCATGTCGACCACTATCAAACTATCATGCATATTCACCTTGCTTTTGATGCATTTTTCTGTCAAGTGTTCCCGACGACTCTCAAGGACCAAGCTAGCACATGGTTCTACTCTCCTTCGGGGGGGAAGGTGGGAAGGGGGCACCATCAACGACTTTAATGAGTTTGTCAATTATTCATAGAGCGGCTCATAGCAAATAAAAGGATCGTCAAAGTTAAAAATGCAAGGGAATTGTGAATTGCAATCAGAAAAAGAATACACTCCACTCAACACATCACGTGTCCACATCTTAATGGCTATCAAGGATGAAGATGTCATCAAGTGGCCAAGGCAGTTAAGAAATTTAGATGGTGAAGACCAGTCTCAATATTATCATTTCCACTGTGCAAAAGGTTATTCGACAGAAAGTTGTTTTCAATTAAGAGAAGAAATTGAACACCATATATGTTAAGATCACCTTGGTCACTACTTACAAGAACAAGGTGAGGGGAACCATAAGAGAATCATCAGAGTTATCGAATGAGAAGTACACTCCAAAGTTTCTTTTTTTGAGTAAAAGACTAACGTATAAACTTCTAATTTTTTTATTGTTTTAAACTGTCATTTCAATGATTTTTTCTTATTTTCTCATGAAAGTTTTTTTAGAAAGTCCCCTCGAGGACAAGCGGTAAACAAGGTCCTCCTTCATGCCCTTGGAAGTCGAGCCCAAGAGGCAAGACTTGATGGGAAGATATGGTAATTCTAGAAGTCGCGCTTATGTGGCAAGACTCAATGAGAAGCTACATGCCCTTGGAAGTCGAGCCTATGAGGCAAGACTCAATGGGATGATACGATACTTCTGGAAGTTGAGCCTAAGTGGCAAGACTTGATATGAAGCTACCATGCCCATGTAACTTGAGCTCAAGGCGCAAGACTCAATGAGAGGATATAGTAATCTTGGAAGTCAAACCCAAGTGGCAATACTCAATGAAACTACCACGTCTTTGGAAGACAAGCCCAAGAGGCAAGTCTCGACGGGAAGTTAGTAGATGACATGATCCTCACTAGAAAGACTCCATAAAAATAAATGGTTGACAATGTATCCACTCAAAAATCTCAAAAGGCTAGAAGCCTCAAAAAGCACAGGTACATAAAAGACCTTAGAATGCTACAGACCTCCGAAGTCATAAATACATCAAAGACTTCAAAAGGCTATATGCCTCAGAAGGCACTGATACATTAAAGACCTAAAAAGGCTACAAGCCTCAGAAGACACAAATACATAAAAGAACTCAAAAGGCTACGAGCCTCATAAAGTATCAATTCATTTCAAGCTCCCATAAGGCATAAGCTTGAGATGGTACAACCTCAGAAGACATGAGTCTCAAAAGGTACGCAATTATTCATTTTATAGAGAGTGTGTGTTAACTTTAATTACATTCGTACGATTGAGAAATCATGGCAACCTCAAAAGCAACATCGAAGACGTACAAATAAATACATTATCATCATCTACAACTGTCACATCATATGATTAAAAAGTCTATAAAGACCAACAATAATTGGTACAAAGGCTACAAAAGATATTGCCGCTACAAAAGCATAAAATTTCCCCCCTCAATGCGCGACGGAAAAACTCTGGCAGCTCTTCATCTCCACTGAAATGCACGTAGCAATAAGTAGGAAAATCTTGTTGCTTGCCAACTACGTAAGATGGGGATGAGTTTCCTCGTTGCCACAACACGAAAAAGGATCTCGTTGCTCGCCTGCTATGCAGGAGGGGATGACTTTCCTCTTCGCCGCAATAAAGAAGAATATCTCATTGCTCGCCTGCTATGCAGAATCAAGACGTCTTTCCTCTTCGCCGCAACAATAAAGAAGGTCTCATTAATCACGTGCTAGGATGGAGTCAACTTTTCTTTTCACCACTACACGAAAGAAGTTCCCATTGTTGGCCTGCTACACATGACGGGAACGACTTTCCTCTTTGCCACAATAAGAAAGAATATCTCATTGCTCGTTTGCTATGCAGGACAGGTATGACTTTTTTCTTCACCGCAACACAAAAGAAAATCTCATTGCTTGTCTGCTACACAAAACGAGGACGAATTTTCTCTTTGTTGTTATAAGAAAGAAGATCTCATTTATTGTCTGCTACACAGGATGAAATGACTTTCCTTTTTGTCACAAAAAAAGAAGATCTTGTTGCTCTTCTGTCAAGCAGGACGAGAGCGACTTTCCTCTTCATCATAACCAAAAAGAAAATCTCATTGTTAGCCTACTAAGTAGGACGATGACGACTTTCCTTTTTGCCGCAACACGAAAGAAAACCTCGTTGCTCGTCTGTTATACAGGACATGAACGACTTTCTTCTTCTAGAAAATCTTATTAGCAGAATGCTCCACTCTCCATTATTTTCCTCCCTTTGTCCTTCTCCTCACTTGTGATTTTTCACGTCATACATGACCTCTATTTATAGGCTTGAGATGAGTCATAATATTAAAAACAATTTATTAAAATAAAATTGAAATCCACCTTAATTTCTTTGGCATTTGGTCTTCCATCTTCAAGCTCTTGATCTTCCTACTTCTGCCTTATGGCCTTTCAACTTCCTCATTTCAAAGAAAAAAAGGGTGAAAATTTTTTCATATTTCCACCTTTAACGGTTCTTATTCCCTCACCTAAAAAAACAACAGCTTATTTAAAAAAAAAAAGAGACATCAGCTTATTAAAAAAAAATGAAATACATCTTAATTCCTTTGGCATTTAGTCTTCCATATTCTAGTTCTCGGTCTTCTGGATTCCACTTTATGGCCTTCAGACTTCCTCATTTCAAGTAAAAAAAGGGTGAATTTTTTTCCATATTCCCACCTTTAATCTTTCTTGTTCCCTCACCTAAAAAAAATAGCAGTTTATTAAAAAAAAAAGTGACATGAATTTATTGTAAAAAAATATTGCTCAAATTCCATTTATTTGGGTGGTTCGACTGCTTCGGCATTAGCGATTGGTGGTTTGAATTCCCGCAAAGGCTCCTGTGGGAATTTGAGCCTAAGCTCGATCAAATCTAACATTGTTAAGACACTCAAATGTTCATTAAACACCATCAGATTGAAGGAAGCTCTCTAGATCGTCTGATCAAAGTGTTTCATATTTTTGCATTAATTGTGCCTAAAACACTATAAGTAGAACTTCACCCCTCTCATGTGGGAGGGGGAGAGCTTAAGATTTGAGGGAAAGCTTGAAGTTTTGAGAAGAAGCAGAAGTTTGCCACCACCACCGCTGACCGTCGTCGACCGCCGCCGACCATCATCGACTTTTACCGATCGTCGTCGACCATCACTGATCTCTGTCGATCACCGCAAATCTCTGCCAACCACCGTCGATCGCCGTCGACCACCGCCAACCATCAGCGATCGGATGCCGCCAATTGCTATCAGTCACCGCCCGTTCCTAGCAAAAAATTCATCAGCCCGTCGACGTTGTAACTTGGAAAAACTAGCAACCCTTTCCCGCCAACGAGACAGATGATTGCAAATATAATCATCATTTTATAGTGAAACACTTTAGCTGGGCCAAAACTCGTGATTTTTTCCTTTCTAAATTTTCCATGTAAAAACTTCTGCTATCATTATCACTTGTTCTCCCTCTTTTGAGGTTGTGCCGAATCTTTGTACCACGCTAAGACAATAATCTGCTATTCTACTCCCATGATTTTTCTAGGATGCATCATATATAATTTTTAAAACAAATTAGGACTCAAATAAATGAATCAAACCGAACAAGGAGATGCACTAGATAGCCCCTTAGCCCCACCTAAGTGTAATCATTAATCTCACACGCTAGAGATTGCTTTGAAGTGTCACGTTTAATAAGGCCGATCAACACAAAATTATCATTATCATGAGGTTAGAGTTAAGTCTCTTTTTCATTAGACTATTTGTACGATGGCAATTTCCACTTACTATTATGCCTGCACGCAACAACTTCGACTCTCCCATCTCTCAGATTTCAACAAATCTTGTAACACCAACCACAAATCACTACATGGTTAGAATTAATTCGAAATATGCATTGATATGGGCATTTACATACATACAACTCGCATGTATTTACATGTCTAATACCAAAGCTTTATTTCTTACATTTATACCACAAAATATTTCACATCACATAAGACATGTGAACTAACTGATTTGCACGCTCGCATGTCTCTGTGTGTGTACACAGATACGAATATATAAGAATTTATGGAAAATATCTCTTGTTGAATTGAGCCCACTTGTCAAAGAGCATGCCAAAGTGGTGAATCAAGCTTGCATGCCGATCCGATCGCTTCATTTCTCTCGAAAGATTAGCCTAGCCCACCTGCGCTAAAGCGGCTACCAGAGGAAGTCATCTTCACTGCTAAGAACATTCATTAATGTTTTACTAAAGATGTCGCCCGACATTTGGACTCTATCATTTCACCTAGGTTCTGGGTGAGGTTAATGTACATACAATACCTGACATCAACCAGGAATACATATTATCTGATGCAACATGTACTACTTTAACTAATAAATTAGACAACATTTAATGTAAAAAAAATATTAAATTAGAATTTTAGCAATCATTCAACACTTCACACTTCTAAAAAAAGTTTCATTAAAAAATAGTTGATTTTCTAGTAACTTTTGTGATTCAAGAAAATAAAAAAGTGTCAATTATATAATTACATACAGACCACCCGAAACTTCCTATTTACAAATCAACCATACTCTTTCGTTCAATTTCCAAATTCTCACTCAAATATCAAATTTCATGGTAAAACCTCAATTCATGTTTTTCATTTTTATCAAATTTTCAATAGTTTGATCGTGGCACACGTTAACACATCGATTCGATAGTTCAAAAAAATCACCTGGGTGATTAATTTGAAAATATCAATATTTTTCATGGTCTGCATGCAATTATTCCAAAAAAAAAAACAATATTATTGAATTTCCAATCAGCTCCAAGCAACTAAAACTTAAAATCATGATTTTGAGTGCAATATATTTGCTTGATCACGGAAAAAATATTGTGCCCGGAATCCGGACGCAAGCTTGCGTCGGAATAACATATGCGATACACCCAAAGGGAAAAAAAAAATTGGGTGTATCACGTATCACGTTCGTTGTCCAGACGTAGCTTGAGTCCGAATTCTAAACATAATATTTTCTCTATGATCAAAGCGTATGATTGATCAAGTAGATCTCTCACCCAAGCCAGTGACCTTCAGTGCACTTGGGATGGGCACTCACTTATCATCTCCTCAAGGGAAAGTGAATACCTTTATATTAAGGGGGCATTTACATACCAAGCACACAATTCTTATTTATTTACATATCTCACATTTGGCCTTTTATATTTACACACATAGCACTCAAATCTTTAATTACACATTAAAAACAACATTATCATCATTTTAAGTAAAATATACACCTTCTCATGTAAAGACGAGATAAAGGGCTACGCATGCAAATATGGAAGTTTAGCTGTGAGTATATAGATTTCACTTGTATTATGAAAGGAGCATTTACATACATATCACACAATTCTCATGAATTTACATCTAGCACTGAAACTTTCATATTTACACTCAAATCTTTAAGATCACATCGAAAGTTCACTCGAGCTTTGTTCAAATGCAAACACTAACATTGTTCGAACACTAACAGACTGCACAAATAATAATGCATGGCATGAAATTATAAATGTAAGAAAAAGTAAAGTCTTGATGTTAGATCTGTAAATACATAAGAATTAGATGGTATTTATGTTAATGCCCCATAAAATAAATGAACATATTCATATTGTGAAATCTGCTGCCAAGAAAGTCACAGAACAGCAAAGCGGGAATGAGAAAATGAAGAAAAACCGCAAAGAAGAATGCAAACAAGAACACCGAGAATTTACGTGGTTTAGTCCAAAAGAGCTACTTCCACGGGAGGGAATCAAGAAACAATTTATTAAGACAATTTTGAAGATTACACCGCACAAAATCAAGGATGAACCAATCTCCTCAAACTCTCTATCAATCTTGATCTCGATAGAGGGTTTCTTGGTTCCTCGCCTTGCTCTCAAAATTTCTTGCTCCCTTAACCATCTCAACTCATATACATCATTACATATATATAGACCAATGAACTATACAAGCTGACGTTAAACACCTTTAAATAGCCAAATGTGTGGTGTACCCATTAGCTATTTAAACCTCCTTATAAACACGACTTTGTCTTAGTTCACATAATTGAGAGTCACCATAACATAAAATAAACAGCATATAGCTGAAGGCCTCACACATTAGCTTGCTATGTCTAAAATACGTATCTGTAACTTCAAAATAAGAATAAATCTTTTTATTACAGAAGAAAAAGGGCAGTAAAATAGTATGTTTTTCACAATGAGCAAATCAAACAATTTAATCAAGCGCAATGCCATTGGAAAATATTCATGTCAGTCTATTCATGTACAAATTTACAAACTTGGAGCGGGAGAGATGAAAAATTATTACTTGAACCCATGAGCTTCAGGTCTTAGATCATAAAGGAATACACAAACAAAAGACATAACAACTGCAATTTTACCATCAGCCTCCACATCAATGATAGGAAATTTCACCAACAATTCTCAATTTTAAAGTGACTTAGGATCGATTAGAAACGAAACCATATCACTGAATAATAGGATTGCACAAATTTGAGAAAATCAGAACAAAATTATGAACCAAAAAACAATCAAAACAATCAAAAAAGCACATGAGAATATAATGTGAAAAAAACCCGAGAACGGGAAAAAACCATGGAGCTACACCACAAGAAAATTTTACTATGAAATTCAGAATGTTTTCACAAAGAACTAACACCAATTTTCTCTCTACACACAAGGAAACTTACAGAACTAGTTCCACGATCTTCTTTCACGGATCTAATGCGGAAAACGCATGAAGAGATCACGAAAATCCTCTTCTCTGACACTTCTGACCTTCATTGGTGATGCGTGCTAGAAGATTCACGACGGTAAAGTAATGGATTATCATCTTGGCATCGTACGAGAATTCAGCATACACTCGGATAAAGAAACAACAAGTAGAGACACTATATTTTTTTACGTGGAAAACCAATAAAAGAAAAATACCACGGGATCTAACCCAGTTGTAGAAATCCACTTAAAGTTTATGATTACAGAGACATCTTGTTCCCACAGCCAGGAAAATGTTACCAAGTATTCTGAATTACAACATCAATGTGCAGTAAACTTGTTGCAAGGAACAGACAGAGACTAATAGCGATTGACAACAATCAACAGTGATCGACGACGGTCGGCGATGACAGAAGTGATGTTAGACTTCGCCTCTTTCTCAAAGCTTTAAGTTATTTCTCAAGCCTCAAACTCTCATATATATATATATATATATATATATATATATATATATATATATATATATATATATATATATATATATATATATATATATATATATATATATATATATATATATATATATATATATATATATATATATATATATATATATACTCTCTC
>JXCR01113858.1:3883-21488 GCA_002079205.1 Phalaenopsis hybrid cultivar | reverse complement strand
GCCATCTTCCGCTTGTTCTCGAGGGCCGTCTGGAGATTCCCACTCTTGCAACAGGCGTCGATAAGAGTTGTGTATGTCACCTTATCTGGCTTGAAGCCTCTTCTCCTCATCTCCTCCACAAGCTTCTCAGCCTCTGAAAAATCTCCATTTTTGCAGTGCCCGTTCAGAAGAGCGTTTAATGTGATCAAATCTGGCTGAATCCCTTCCCTTATCATTTTTTCATAATAATTCATTCCAACATCAACTTTCCCATGCTTGCAATGCCCATCAATCAGACTGGTGAAGGAGACCATATTTGGTGCGAGGCCTGTGTCACACATTTCATCAAACATCTTAGTAGCATCCTTGAGTCTTCCTGCTACACAATAAGCTCTGATCAGAATTGTGTAAGTGAAGACGTCTGCCGCAATTCCAGCCTGCTCCATCATGCACTTCATCTCCAACCCCGCATCCAAGTTGCCGCCTTTACAATAACTGTTCATCAAAGTGTTGAAACTAACTGCAGTATGCCGCAACCCACTTTCAGAAATTTCATCAAACACCTCACGGGCATAACTAAGCTTCCCCTCATTGCAAAATCGGTTAATCAAAACATTAAAATCTTGAATTTTAACAGGAAATCCTGCTTTGAGAATCTCCATCAGGAACGCATGGGCCTTGTTAGCCACAGGTAGACGGCGGACTAGAAGCGAACAAGCAGAAAAAGGGGGCGGCATATAATGGTTGCGCGCAAAGCGAAAGCACTGGAGAGCATCTTCGAAGAAGCCGGCATCGGTGTATGCGGCCATGATGGAATCCACAAGGACGGGGTGGAGGGGACCCGGAGAGGAAGCGGTGACTGCGAAGGAGAGGAGGGAGGTGGCGCTGGATTTGCCGGTACGGGAAACAAGGAAGAGAAGAAGAGGAGCTGCAACGGAAGCGAGGCGGTGGCGAATAAGAAAGAGTGACATGGAGATGTAAGAGAGAGGAGTGTGGAGGAAGTAGGGGGAGCCATGGGAGGAGAGGTGGTGGAAGAAGGAGGTGAGAGAGGATGGGGAGAGGCAGAGGGGGTTGAGGGATAGGAGGGAGGAGAAGAGGGAGGGAGTGAGAGAAGGAAGGAGTGGTTTGAGGGAGATCGAGAGAGGAGTTTTATGGGAATTTTTTATGGCGAGGGATATGGAGGTGAGGAGAGGGTGAGAGGGGTGAGGAGGTGTTGCAGAGAAGCAGGAAGAGGGAGGGGAAGAGCCGAATGTGAAGGTTTGGTTTCGGTTGGTCATTCGAAGAACAAGAACGGCCTTTGCGCCTGTGATTTCATAGATTTGTTTTAACTCACAAAATGATATGAAAGATAGAGCTCTTGATGGGCTGATTTCGAGGCAACTCATGAGTCATTATATTTGATTTCGAGCCACATGAACACTAAATTAAATCCAATTCGATACGGCCCTAAACTGAAACTGAGTTGTCTCAAATTTGAGTTATTTAAATCCATCCAGCTCAAAATCAGCTTGATCCTGCTTGAAATTGAAACAAGATGGCTTATATTAAGTTATTTGGATCCATTCCGGGTCGAAATCTGCTCGTAGCTCGTTACATTCAATTCTATTTAGCAATGTATATAATTTTTATAGATAAAATAATTCAAGCCAACCTCAATTGATTCATGTATGACTCGAAATCGGTTCGAAAACAATAGATACAAAGTTTTGGCTCATAGCTCGACACATTTATTTTGACCCGATCGATCTCGATCCAAGCTAAAATTCAAATCAATTGTTATGATTTTTGAGATAAACTCACAGATCTTGTTGTATTCAAATTTATTTTATGAGGCATGCTGAACGATCAGAGCAGAATGGTTTTTAAGGGAGAAAACGAAAGAGACTGAGAAGGAAATAAAAATAAAATAGCATGGATAGATTTGTCTCGCAAGGGCGAACTGGGATATCCCCGAGCCCTTTGCCCCATTTTTTTATGTAGAATATATGGATTACAAGATAAGAGGAGAGAGATATCCTTACATAAGATGTGTCTAGAAAAAAAAAACCAAAAGCCCATCCTCCCCATACATAGTATGATTCCTCTATTTTTAAGAGATAGAAGGATCAAAGTCTAAATGTACATACTTGCCACTACTTTAATGGAAGAGTTAAAGGTCTTTATGATGTTTTTTTATGGTCCCTACTTTAATAGGGGAGTTACAACTACTTATGGTGCAGTTTTATGGTTGTTGCTTTAATAAGGGAGTTACAAGTTTTTATGGTGTATTTTTATATTTATAACTGATTTTTTGTATCATTTTATCATTTATCTTTTTATATGGGTCATTAGATTATCTCAAGGTTTGTCCAAAATATTTTTGGGAGTACACTAACATTAAGGACCTGTCTAACTACATATAGGATTTAATTCAAATAGAATTTGATAAATTTTAAAAATTTGAACTCATTAAATTTAGAATTATTTGATGTAATAATAGTTAAATCTTTGTGAACTATTTGGCTACATAATTTTGCTTCCGTCCTCTTCTAAATAATTTATGGGACTTTGTTATACATATATATAGATACACACACACACATATACTTGACCCTCAAGCGGATAGAAATTCGTCCAAGAAATGTTTCATTCAATTTGAATCATGTTGTTCTTATTATCATTTTCTATGATGACAAAGGTAAAAGTTCAATGAAGTATATTTACTTTTATTTTTAATATTACTAATGATAAAAGTTTATATGAGCATCAATATCTTCTTTTTTTCCATATTTCTAGGGCAATCATTGACAAACTCATCCTCTCCATAATTAAGGAGGTTGTTAATCATGCCACATTTGTTACTACCATAACAATGTCATCTCTTGTGCACAACAAATATGTTGTGCAACTCATTCTAAAAATCACTCCCAATGCCTACCCATCATGTAGAGTTCAACTTTACTTTTATCTTAGAGGATGCAATCTTCTTGAGTATTTTGATGCAACCTTTCCCAACCATTGCCTATGATACCACTTTTAAATCTACTTCACATACTTTGTATTCAACCTAATCATCTCTTTTTCNATATATATATATATATATATTATTGAGTTTCCAATTGGCTCCAAGCAACTAAAACTTAAAATCATGATTTTGGGTGCAATATACTTGCTTGTCAAGGAAAAAATATTGCGCCCGGAATCCGGACGAAAGCTGTGTCGGAATAACAGACGGGATACACCTGAAGAGAAAAAAATTTTGGGTGTATCGCATTTGTTGTTCAAATGTAGCTTTCGTCAGATTTCTGGACATGAGATTTTCTCATGATCAAAGCGTAGGATTGATCAAGGAGATCTCTCACCTAAGCCAGTGACCTTCATTGCACTTGGGATGGGCACTCACTTGTCATCTCCACAAGCGAAAGTGAATACCTTTACATCAACGGGGCATTTACATACCAAGCACACAATTCTTATTTATTTACATATCTCACATTTGGCCTTTCATATTTACACACATAGCACTCAATTCCTTAATAACTCATTAAAAACAATATTATCATCATTTTAAGTAAAATATACACCTTCTCTTGTAAAGCGTGATAAAGGGCTATGTATGCAAATATGGAAGTTTAGCTGAGAGTATATAGATTTCACTTGTATTATTAAAGGAGCATTTACATACATATCACACAATTCTCATGTATTTACATCTAGCACCGAAACTTTCATATTTACACTCAAATCTTTAAGATCACATCAAATGTTCACTCGAGCTTTGTTCAAATGCAAACACTAGCTTTGTTCGAACACTAACATACTGAACAAATAATAATGCATGGCATGAAATTATAAATGTAAAAAAAAAAAAGTAAAGTCTTGATGTTAGATCTGTAAATACATAAGAATTAGATGGTATTTATGTTAATGCCCCATAAAATAAATGAACATATTCACATTGTGAAATCTGCTGCCAAGAAAGCCACAGAAGAACAAAGCGGGAATAAGAAAATGAAGAAAAACCGCAAAGAAGAATGCAAACAAGAACATCGAGAATTTACATGGTTTAGCCCATAAGACCTACTTCCACGGGAGGGAATCAAGAAACAATTCATTAAGATAATTTTGAAGATTACACCGCACAAAATCAAGGATGAACCAATCTCATCAAGCTCTCTATCGATCTTGATCTCGATAGAGGCTTTCTTAGTTCCTCGCATTACTCTCAAAATTTCTCTCTCCCTTAACCATCTCAACTCATATACATCATTACATATATATAGACCAATGAACCATACAAGATGATCGGTTAAACACCTTTAAATAGCCAAATGTGTGATGTACCCATTAGCTATTTAAACCTCCTTATAAACACGGCTTTGTTTTAGTTCACATAATTGGGAGTCACCATAACATAAAATAAACAGAATATAGCTGAAGGTCTCACACATTAGCTTGCTATGTCTAAAATACATATCTGTAACTTCAAAATAAGAATAAATCTTTTTATTACAGAAGAAAAAGACCAGTAAAATAATATGTTTTTCACAATGAGCAAATAAAACAATTTAATCAAGCGCAATGCCATTGGAAAATATTCATGTCAGTCTATTCATGTACAAATTTTACAAACTTGGGGCGGGAGAGATGAAAAATTATTACGTGAACTCATGAGCTTCAGGTCTTAGATCATAAAGGAATACAGAAACAAAAAGACATAACAAATGCATTTTTACCATCAGCCTCCAAATCAATGATAGGAAATTTCACCAACAATTCTCAATTTTAAAGTGACTTAGGATCAATTAGAAATGAATCATATCACTGAATAATAGGATCGCACAAATTCGAGAGAATCGGAACAAAATTATTAACCAAAAAACAATCAAAACAATAAAAAAAGCACATGAGAATATAATGTGAAAAAAACCCGACAACGGGAAAAAACCATGGAGCTACACCACAAGAAAATTTTACTATGAAATTCAGAATGTTTTCACAAAGAACTAACACCAATTTTCTCTCCACACACAAGGAAACTTACAGGACTCGTTCCACAGTCTTCTTTCACGGATCCAATGCGAAAAACGCATAACGAGATCATGAAAACTCTCTTCTCTGACACTTCTCACCTTCATTGGTGATGCGTGCTAGAAGATTCACGACGATAAAGTAATGAATTATTGTATTAGCATCGTACGAGAATTCAACATACACTCAGATAAAGAAACAACTAGTAGAGACACTATAATTTTTTACGTGGAAAACCAATAAAAAGAAAAAATCACGGAATCTAACCCAGCTGTAGAAATCTACTTAAAGTTTATGATTACAAAGACATCTTGTTCCCACAACCAAGAAAAGGTTACCAAGTATTCTGAATTACAACATCAACTTGCAGTAAACTTGTTGCAAGGAACAGACAAGGACTAATAGCGATTGACAGCGATCAGCAGTGATCAACGATGGTCGGCGATGGCAGAAGTGATGTTGAACTTCACCTCCTTCNGATCCACACTCTTCTCTTGATTTCTATTTCCTTTCGACCTTCTAAGGGAATTCTTAACAAGAGAAGTATATGTTGCAAAATCTGCAACCATTCCTATTTCCCCACTTATAATCTCACGATCTACTTCTCCAAGCCTGCAATGCCCATTCAAGAGAGTATTATAAGTAACATCATCAGGAACAACACCAACATTAAGCATAGCATTCAGAAGTATATTCGCATTTTTCATCTGCCCCAGCTTGCAAAGACCATTCATGAGGATATTATATGTGACAACTCCTGGTTTAAGACCCTTACTTTGCATCTCATGCAGCAATTTAAAGCCTCCTCTCACCTCTCCTTTCTTACACTGAGCATTAATAACCAAATTATAGGTTATCTCATCAGGATCTACCCCAGAAATCGTCATCTCGTGCAGGGTTATCGCTGCCTCGGCTGCCCGCTCTTCTCTGCACAATCCTGATATAAGTGCTGTGTATGTGACCTGGTCGAGCGCAACCCCTTCAGCCGCCATCTTCCGCTTGTTCTCGAGGGCCGTTTGGAGATTCCCACTCTTGCAACACGCGTCGATAAGAGTTGTGTATGTCACCTTATCTGGCTTGAAACCTCTTCTCTTCATCTCCTCCACAAGCTTCTCAGCCTCTGAAAAATCTCCATTTTTGCAGTGCCCGTTCAGAAGAGCGTTTAATGTGATCAAATCTGGCTGAATCCCTTCCCTTATCATTTTTTCATAATAATTCATTCCAACATCAACTTTCCCATGCTTGCAATGCCCATCAATCAGACTGGTGAAGGAGACCTTATTTGGTACGAGGCCTCTGTCACACATTTCATCAAACATCTTAGTAGCATCCTTGAGTCTTCCTGCAACACAAAAAGCTCTGATCAGAATTGTGTAAGTGAAGACGTCCGCCGCAATTCCAGCCTGCTCCATCATGCGCTTCATCTCCAACCCAGCATCCAAGTTGCCGCCTTTACAATAACTGTTCATCATAGTGTTGAAACTAACTCCAGTATGCCGCAACCCACTTTTAGAAATTTCATCAAACACCTCACGGGCATCACTAAGCTTCCCCTCATTGCAAAATCGGTGAATCAAAACATTAAAATCTTGAATTTTAACAGGAAATCCAGCTTTGAGAATCTCCATCAGGAACGCATGGGCCTTGTCAGCCACAGGTAGACGGCGAAATAGAAGCGAACAAGCAGAAAGAGGGAGCGGCATATAATGGTTGCGCGCAAAGCGAAAGCACTGGAGGNATAACTAAGCTTCCCCTCATTGCAAAATCGGTTAATCAAAACATTAAAATCTTGAATTTTAACAGGAAATCCTGCTTTGAGAATCTCCATCAGGAACGCATGGGCCTTGTTAGCCACAGGTAGACGGCGGACTAGAAGCGAACAAGCAGAAAAAGGGGGCGGCATATAATGGTTGCGCGCAAAGCGAAAGCACTGGAGAGCATCTTCGAAGAAGCCGGCATCGGTGTATGCGGCCATGATGGAATCCACAAGGACGGGGTGGAGGGGACCCGGAGAGGAAGCGGTGACTGCGAAGGAGAGGAGGGAGGTGGCGCTGGATTTGCCGGTACGGGAAACAAGGAAGAGAAGAAGAGGAGCTGCAACGGAAGCGAGGCGGTGGCGAATAAGAAAGAGTGACATGGAGATGTAAGAGAGAGGAGTGTGGAGGAAGTAGGGGGAGCCATGGGAGGAGAGGTGGTGGAAGAAGGAGGTGAGAGAGGATGGGGAGAGGCAGAGGGGGTTGAGGGATAGGAGGGAGGAGAAGAGGGAGGGAGTGAGAGAAGGAAGGAGTGGTTTGAGGGAGATCGAGAGAGGAGTTTTATGGGAATTTTTTATGGCGAGGGATATGGAGGTGAGGAGAGGGTGAGAGGGGTGAGGAGGTGTTGCAGAGAAGCAGGAAGAGGGAGGGGGAGAGCCGTTAGTGGAAGAGAACGTGAAGGTTTGGTTTCGGTTGGTCATTCGAAGAACAAAAACGGCTTTTGCGCCTGTGATTTCATAGATTTGTTTTAACTCACAAAAATATATGAAAGATAGAGCTCTTGATGGGCTGATTTCGAGGCAACTCATGACTCATTATATTTGATTTCGAGCCATATGAGCACTAAATTAAATCCAACTCGATACGGCCCTAAACCGAAAATGAGTTGTCTCAAATTTGAGTTCTTTAGATCCATCCAGCTCAAAATCGGCTTGATCCTGCTTGAAATTGAAACAAGATGGCTTAGATTAAGTTATTTGGATCCATTCCGGTCGAAATCTGCTCGTACCTCGTTACATTCAATTCTGTTTAGCAATGTATATAATTTTTATAGATAAAATATTTCGAGCCAATCTCAAGCCAGTTCGAGTTGATTCATGTATGACTCGAAATCGGTTCGAAAACAATAGATACAAAGTTTTAGCTCATAGCTAGACACATTTATTTTGACCCGATCAATCTCCATCCAAGCTAAAATTCGAATCAATTGGTATAATTTTCGAGATAAATTCACAACTCTTTTTTTTTTTTTTGGTTTATGGTACAAACGCAACTTAACAAAATTTAAGAATTTGATTGTTGAATTCAAATTTATCTTATCAGACATACCGAACGATCAGAGCAGTATGAATCTTAAGGGAGAAAACGAAAGAGGTTGAGAAGGAAATAAAAATAAAATAGAACGCATAGATTTGTCTAGTAGGGGCGAACTGGGATATTCCCAAGCCCTTTGCCCCGTTTTTTTATATAGAATATATGGATTACAAGATAAGAGGAGAGAGATATCCTTACAGAAGATGTGTCTAGAAAAAAAAATGCCAAAAGCCCCTCCTCCCCACACATAGTATGATTCCTCTATTTTTAAGAGATAGAAGGATCAAAGCCTAAATGTACGAACTTGTCTCTATTTTAATGGAAGAGTTAAAGATCTTTATGATGTTTTTTTATGGTCTCTACTTTAACAGGGGAGTTACAACTACTTATGATGCATTTTTATGGTGGTCGCTTTAATAGGGGAGTTACATGTTTTTATGGTGTATTTTTATATTTATAACTGATTTTTTGTATCATTTTATCATTTATCTTTTTATATGGATCATTAGATTGTCTCAAGGTTTGTGCAAAATATTTTTGGGAGTACACTAACATTAAGGACCTGTCTAACTACATCTTGGATTTAATTCAAATAGAATTTGATAAATTTTAAAAAATTGAACTCATTAAATTTAGAATTATTTGATGTAATAATAGTTAAATCTTTGTGAACTATTTGGATAAATATTTTTGCTTCCGTCCTCTTTTAAATAATTTATGGGACTTTGTTATAGATATATATAGACACACACACACACATATATATTTGGCCCTCAAGCAAATAGAAATTCGTCCAAGAAATGTTTCATTCAATTTGAATCATGTTGTTCTTATTATCATTTTCTATGATGACAAAGGTAAAAGTTCAATGAAGTATATTTACTTTTATTTTTAATATTACTAATGATAAAAGTTTATATGAGCATCAATATCTTCCTTTTTTCCATATTTCTAGGGCAATCATTGACAAAATCATCCTCTCCATAATTAAGGAGGTAGTTAATCATGCCACATTTGTTACTACCATAACACTGTCATCTCTTGTGCACAACAAATATGTTGTGCAACTCATTCTAAAAATCACTCCCAATACCTAGCCATCATGTAGAGTTCAACTTTACTTTTATCTTAGAGGATGCAATCTTCTTGAGTATTTTGATGCAAGCTTTCCCAACCACTGTCTATGATACCACTTTTAAATCTACTTCACATACCTTGTATTCAACCTAATCGTCTTTTTTTCAATATAATGTTCACCTCTATTTGAATCTCTTATGGCTTGCACCTCCTCCTTAACATTGGCTAAGAGTGTATATAATATACTTGTTGGTTTAAATGCAGATTAAACTTACTCCTGGATTCTTTTTTCTAAAAGAAAAGCTTTTCCTCAACGCCAAAAGTGAAAATTTTTATCAACTAGCACTTGTCAGCAAAATTTTTAAAGATGTGATCTCATTCATCATTGTCTTAATGGTATTCTATTTAAATTTAAGAAGATATATGGTGTTATCATAAAGATATATTCATCATTTGTGCAAGAGATCAACTAGTATCATCCAAAGCATTTCATGACAAATTTATAAAGTATGGAGATTGCATAAATGCACATCAATTTATGCTAGTTCTCTTGTTAATTACGAACAATTACTTTAGAAAATACAGTGTTCCTCACTATAATAAATATAATAATTATGCCTCAGCTCAACATATCATCTCATTAAAAAATTGGACTGGTCATCACATGTCAACTTTGAGATCTCTTTATCCATAGTATTAAATGCTTTCAAACTATCCAACTTTTTGAAGATACAACATAGATAAAAATAATTGTGTGAATCGTTCCACAGTCAACTGTGTCACTTAGCTTCTTATCATCAATGCATCACACCATGTTACTATTCCTTTGACATAATGTTACTTCACTTGGAATATGTAGTTTCTAATGACATTACTAAAGGTAATGGATTTGTGTTAAAAATTTCTAAAGTTTAGAAAATTTAACATACCTATCCTGGACAAACATATATTATGCATATGTTTGTTATACACATTCAATTAAACATAATTTTAACTTGTTCTCTAAATTTTGTAAATTTAATTAAGTTTCTGCTAAACTCTCACCCTTTTGTTTTATAGTAAAGGATCTATATATGAAGTGAGAAAGTCGAAACAAAGAAAAAAACTAAGATTTCAATTTGTTGCCTTTATTACTCTTAAACTTTCTGCCCGTGATTGCCATCATTGCCTTGGCCATTCATCCCAAAGTTCTTTAGCTTACTCTTCGCCACCAGACATTATTTTCATCTTCATAAAAAAAATTTCACTTAATTTCATGTGAATCTTGCTCCTGTAATAAAATCCATCAACTTTGATTGGTGTATTAATACTCACTAGCAAAGGTCCTAAGACATTCCATTTATGAAGCATATGGGACTGGCTTATATAAGCTTCATTGAACAATTAAAATATTATGTTATTATTATTTTTTTAAGAGGTTTTGTTCAAGTTTAAAGTTTTTTACTGTATAACTTGCCTTTTATATGGCTTGATCTTATAATTGGATAATCCATCAACCCAACATTAGTAATGTTTTTCTCCAAGGCTTGACTAAATTAATTTTCATGGGTTTACCTCCTGTGCTCATTGACAATTCAATTCTTATGCATGCAAACTATGCAAAGTTATTATCGATTCAAAAAAGCTCAACAAGCCCAATGTATTGTACTCAACACATTCTTAAGTGTTCATAGATTTTGCAACTCCAAGTATCATTCTTCATCATTTTTTTTCAATCAAAATTTCATGAAAGTTTATTTTTAGTACATTGATAATCTCATTGTCACTTGTAACAAATAAAGCTTAATAAATAAGTTCATTAACTCCTCTCCACTAGTTTGAAAGTATATAAATGGGGTTTCTTCATTACTTTCTTGTAGTTTAGGTTATTCCTAAAAAAGTTGGAGATTTTCTATCTCAAGAAAAATATACTTGATTTATCTTTTACACAACCAACATAGAAAAAACAAAAGAGAATGATTATCTCTATCCTCGTATACCAACCTTAAACTCAGTGATAACTCTTCTCCCATCAATTTGACCAAGGGACAATTAGAGCATTCAATATTTGTATCGTGCTAATCTTAACACATTCAATATTTCTATTTTTTAATGACTCAAGGGGAGCTAGATCCATATTATATTGTACATTGTCTGTAAAAAAGAATTTACAGTGGACTACTTTTCTTCCAGAGTACTGACAAGGTTTTTTCATTGGAGCACTGGTGATTGATTTGGAATCTGATTATATAGATGTTATTTGTGAAGTATTAGCAATTGAATGTTATATTTAAATCTTGGCATGCTTTATTGAGTCAATAGTTTTGGATGAAATGTGTTTTTAAATATGGTTTGAGCAGATTCAATCATATATAAATGAAATGCATCGAGAAGAACCAACTAATAGAAAATGAGAAATCCTGGTAGCTAGAATATAGAAAATAGCAATTACCATTTCTTTGAATATGTGGAAACATTTGTGTTTTGGTTTTTGGATTGTGAATGTTGGTGGAAATCAAAATAAGATCATACTGAGCAGTTTACTGGTCACCTTGAAAACATAGTTACTAAATGTTGACATCATCAGAACTAGATTTAATGGGGGAAGAGAAGACAATGTACAATATAAAACCAACCCTTCATTTTAGCCAACATTCTTCAAACCATTAACAAAATCATGTATGTTACCTTCAATATTTTTATATAGGACATTCATATAATCTTGCTTGAGAGATATATGGGCAAAAATAAGTTTAAAATTAACTCATTCTCCTCCCCTGCAAACTGAAGAGAGGGCGTCTATTTATATTTCACGGGGAAGAGCATTTTAGAAATTCAGCAAATAATTCACATAGCCACCCAATCGAACAACTCACTTTGATCCCCTTTTGGTAAGCTGAGCTTTTTTATTGATTTGAGTTCATTAATAACCTAAGAATTGAGTGATCGTGCACTCGTTTGTTTCTTCTCTTTGATACGCCTGATTTGACTATAGTTATGCTAAATTTAAACTTCAATTGACTATTCAATTAACTATCCAAAGCCTCTAAATTTGGTTCAATGGCTTGATTCGGGTTGACCAGACTCGGATTGGATCAATTTCAATATCATTGAGCTCATCTTGTTGAGATAATTATTCTGAATATAAACTTGTTGAAATCAAACCTTTGAATGATTTATAATTTATGCAAAAAATATATATTTTTTTAAACAAACATTGAGATTTATGCTAGATGATAAAAATTATTGATGATGCATCACATTTCTTTCCAATTTTCTCAAATTTTATTGTAAAAAAAATAAAAAAATTTAAATATCACCAACACATAATCAAATATGATGAAACTAATTAAATCATTTCAATTTATTTTAATAAAAAGATATTATAATAAAAAAAGTCACGATTGTTGTCTTTTTAAAATCATTTATTTTAATTGACATATTTAAAGTTTGATATACTCATAACTTATAATTCTGGCATTTATACGTATCGCATAAGTTCAATAATTTTATTTAATAATTTGTTATGAAGGCGAGAAGATTGAAATTAATGAATAATTAAAACAATTAAACAAAGTGCCGGCGACATTCGGCTTCGATGCGCTACGATGCCCAGAAAACACTTATAAAAGTGCTCCTCGCACTGCTCCATTTCATGCAATCTTCTTCCCTGAACTCTCTCTCTCTCTCTCTCTCTCGCCTCTCTGTCTTCCTCACAGTGTGATAATGTCACTCCTTACAGATCTCATCAACCTCAACCTTCCAGATTACACGGACAAGATCATTGCCGAGTATATATGGTGCGCTTCTTCACTCATCATACATCTCTCTCTCTCTCTCAAAAAAGTTTGTTCGCAAACAGCTCTTGTTTGGCTGGTTCAGTAGCTCTTAGTAAACAACTCGAACATAAAACAGCTCTTTGTTGGTTAGCGNTCCTATACCAACCTTAAACTCAGTGATAACTCTTCTCCCATTAATTTGACCAAGGGACACATCACAATTAGAGCATTCAATATTTGTATCGTTCTAATCTTAACATATTTGTTGTTATCAATAAACTGCTATAGCTCTTACAGCCATGAGCAAAAAATCTCTAGATAATAACAAAAGTTTTTGAGACATCTTAAACAAACCACTCACCAATCAATCTCTACAAAAAGTTGTATAGTGGGTTTTCATTGATTTTCCAATATATATTGAATTGTTTTCCCTCGAGAATTGATTGTGTTTTCTACTTTGGGCACAATTCAATCTTCAAGTTATCAAAAAATAATAATTTATTGCTTGCTCACTTAGATTAGTCACCATTAAAGGCTTTTCCTTTAAACATTAATGATCAATCACCATTGAAGACTTTTCTTGTATGTACTTCAGATTATTATGTTAGCCTATATTGTAGATTTTTTAGTAGTTTTAATTTAAATTTTTTATTATCATCATTTAGGATTGTACAAAAAAGAACATTTTTTTTAATAATTAGAAATTTAACTCCACCCTTAACACACGCCTCAAACTTCAATTTTTAACATTATAAGGGTCTTATTCAATGATTTAATTTTTTTTTTTATAATGTAGAAGCATATTTTTAAGTTGTGAGAAGGGCACAACTATAATCCATAATAGATCTTGGTCATTGACATCTGATGTTCATATTTTTGGTCATCAAATTTCATCCTCCATCATCTAGCTGTTGATGTCAACATTCAACTTCAATATCGTGTAAGGCTCATCACTTGATGGCAACTATAATTCCTAAAATTTCTTCATACAAACAGAATGAATGTCTCTCTTGATTCAAGTTTATTAAACTATATTAAAAAAATTTTCAATAATTAAAAGGATACCATTTGTGTCGCTTAACACATACTTAGAGACTATTTTTTAAATTCAGCAATGCATCATGAAATTGTTTACCGTAATATTTTTTTGAAGACATATATAATAGAACATTGGATAATATTAAAAGTAGTTAAATTTTGACAAAAATGTTTGTTATAGCATTACATCGAAGAACATAATTGAGTTCATATATTGTTATATAGCTTATAAGATGCTTACAAATGTTACTCAAAGTAATATTAATTAAAAACTTTTTCTAATAAAAACTTTTAACCAAATGCAAATTATACACTCACACCAATGATGATGATAAAAAATTAAATGATTGCAAAGATCCTTAAAGAAATCAACTAGTAATAAATTATTATATTCTTCCAACACGTCTTCCAGAAGATGGCTCCCTGAGCAAAAATATAAACAAAGGGGCCATCTCCTTTATAGTAATATGAGAGATGAGAGATTCATAAAGGCTTAGATTATTGACTTCATCTTTGTTTGGCGCAACTAAACTTCTCATTTTTCAGTGGCAGCTGCGCTGCCCCAAGAAGCTGCTTGCGGGGAAGTTGGTTGTCTGTTTATTGCAGTTGTGGGGTAACTGTTTCTGAAAAAATTGATCGTTCTACCCCTATTCAGTAAATTTGTTTGTAATAGGTAATAGAACTGTGACAACCATTTATTTAATAATTATGAAGCAAAAATTCAAAATAATGATGAATTTATTTTGAAGTTTAAAAATATGTTCAAAATAATGATGAGTTTATTGTAATTCATTATTAGCTTGAATGCTGTTGGAAATCAGTTACTACTTTGAAAGTCTATATGAGAATGATGATTGCTATACAATAACTTGTTCAATAATGATAAATTCATGTAAAACTTTTAATCTGAATGGAGACAATCACTACAAAGCTACCTTTGATTATGTCAGCACATTTTAATAGAAGAAAATCTTCATTGTTTCCATGTAGAAAAAATCTAGTGCTAGTGATGTCAACATTTAGTAACTATGTTTTCAAGGTGACCAGTAAACTGTTCAGTATGATCTTATTTTGATTTCCACCAAAATTCACAATCCAAAAACCAAAACACAAATGTTTCCACATATTCAAAGAAATGGTAATTGCTATTTTCAGCTACCATGATTTCTCATTTTCTATTAGTTGGTTTTTCTCGATGCATTTCATTTATATATGATCGAATCTGCTCAAACCATATTTAAAAACACATCTCATCCAAAACTATTGACTCAATAAAGCATGCCAAGATTTAAATATAACATTCAGTTGCTAATACTTCACAAATAAATTCTATATAATCAGATTCCAAATCAATCACCAGTGCTCCAAGGAAAAAACCTTGTCAGTACTCTGGAAGAAAAGTAGTCCACTTTAACTTCTTTTTTACAGATAATGTACAATATAAGATGAAGCTAGCTTCCCTTGAATCATTAAAAAATAGAAACACTCATCATTGCTATGGCTAAACAAATTGTAGCACAACACAAACCTGGTAATTACTTCAAACTTTGCCCAATTCAATTATATTGAGTACAATCTGATTACATGGAGTGAGAAATTCCTTCGATCAAAATGCAGAATTTATAAAAAATTGGAGGGATAACGCAGTCTGCGGGGTTTCACCTGCGGCCGGCGTTTCGCTCAGATTCGCGGACTCCGCAAATGGAACGCAACGCCAAATGACCCTAAACTACGGCTTCCCGCCGCATCGTGCAGAGAAAGCTTACCAAACCGACCCTTCATTGTAGCCAACATTCTTCAAACCTTCAACAAACTCATGTATGTTACCTTCAATATTTTTATATAGGACATTCGTATAATCTTGCTTGAGAGATATATGGCCAAAACTAAGTTGCAGACCTCAACCAAATTTTAAGAAGAACTAGAATTTGCTTGGTATTAATTTTATTTTTTATATTTTTTTAATAATAAAATTGTATGGTGTGTTTTTTGCATTTTTTTTTAATTTTTTTTGTTTCTAAAAAAAAATTAACTTATTTTTTTAAAACAGTAAAAATGACTTTTAAATTTTATTAAAAAAACGATCATATTTCAATCACATACAACAAACATATTTTGTTTTAAATAAAATTAGAAACAAAAATAAAATAATCATAAAAAATAAAAAACCAAAAAAACAAAATTTATCCTTACGAGCTATTTGGGATTACTTTTGATTTTTTTTTTGTTTTTTAATTTTAAAATTTTATTGTGTTTTGTTTATGTTTTTCTTTAAAATCAAACTTATTTTATATGATAAAACATATTTAGTTATTTTTAAAATATTAAAAATAATTTTTTAGTTGTTTTAAATATTTTTTTTAAAAAATAATTATTTTAAATAAATAATAAAAATATGTAAAAAATATAATAAACAATTATATTTTTAAAATGAAAACAACAATATAAATAAAAAATAAAAATGATCTCAAACAAGACTTTAATATTTACTTTGAAATTTTTATTTCAATACTTTATTAAAAAATTGAAATCCATACCCATTCACATTAAAATAATAAATTAAAATATGATACAAGGATTATCGACATGCATTAGCATAATGTTCATACTAAATGTACTAGACACAAGCGAAAGACGATCAGCGAAGGCCAACTGACGGTGTTCGACTGCTATGAAGGCAAGAAGTTTATCGTTGAGTCTTCAATCTAAAACAACATTGGAAATTAACTCATTCTTCTCTCCTCCGAAGTGAAGAGAAGGTGTCTATTTATATTTCATGGGGAAGAGCATTTTAGAAATTCAGCAAATAATTCACATAACCACACAATCTAACAACTCACTTTGATTCCCTTTTGGTCATATGAGTTTTTTTAATGATTTGAATGCTTTAATGACTTAAGAATTTAATGATCATGAGCTCGTTGGATTCTTCTCTTTAATAAGCTCGATTTGACTATAATTATGCTAAATTTGAACTTCAATTGACTATTCAATTAACTATCCAAAACCTCTAATTTTGGTTCAATGGCTTGATTCAGGTTGATCAGACTCGGATTGGATCAATTTAATTATCATTGAGCTCATCTTGTTGAGATAATTATTCTGAATATAAATTTGTTAAAATCAAAGCTTTGAATGATTTATAATTTATATCAAAAAATATATATATTTTTTAAAACACGCATTGAGATTTATGCTAGATGATAAAAATTATTAATGATGCATCACATTTCTTTCCAATTATCTCAAATTTTATTGTCAAAAAAATATAAAAATTTAAATTATCACCAACACATATTAATTACTCAAATGTGATGAAACTAATTAAATCATTTCAAATTATTTTTAATAAAAAGATATTATAATAAAAAAAAGTCACGATTGTTGTCTTTTTAAAATCATTTTTTTTTTAATTGACATATCTAAAGTTTGATATACTCATAACTTATAATTCTGGCATTTATACGTATAGCATAAGTTCAATAAATTTTATTTAATAATTTGTTATGAAGGCGAGAAGATTGAAATTAATGAAAAATTAAAAAAATTAAAAAAAAGTGCCGGCGACATTCGGCTTCGATGCGCTACGATGCCCAGAAAACGCTTATAAAAGTGCTCCTCGCACTGCTCCATTTCATGCAATCTTCTTCCCTGAACTCTCTCTCTCTCTCTCTC
>JXCR01113812.1:0-13469 GCA_002079205.1 Phalaenopsis hybrid cultivar | reverse complement strand
CCAGACGATATCAGAATCTAAAAATTCAGTAGATGTTCTTAATGTCAACCAACTGATAGAATCAGTAAGTTGAGTCTGCAAAAATGAATACTTGCATGATTTTATTCTTTATGTATGACGACACATCTCAATTGTACAACACACCCCCCCCCTCGCTTTTTATGGGTCATTTGCGGTGCGATTGATGCAAACAATTTGGTCAGACTAAATTCTTACTATCACTTGTTGTGACTTGTAAAATCATAACTTGAACTAGTCTAACTAAGGCTCTGTTTGGGGCAGCTGCAGTTTATCAATAATTTGTTACTAAGTAGTTGATCTAGATAAACTGTTGATCAGCAGCTGATTCAGATAAGCTGGTTGAATGTTTGGTTTGTGTGTTTGAAAAACAACTGATTTGCAGTTATTTCTGGATAAATGACCATTTTGTCCCTTTGCAGTAGTCTTGTTTGCAACTAAACTGTATTAGCAATTCATTTGATACTTAGAAGCAAAAAACCACTTCAGAATAGTAGAAAAATATAAGATGCACACCTCACATAACAGTGAGTATCAAGTGTACTAAAAAAAGAAAAAAAATTATTAAAATTATAATTAAAAATATAATAATGNTTTGCAACTAAACTGTATTAGCAATTCATTTGATACTTAGAAGCAAAAAACCACTTCAGAATAGTAGAAAAAGATAAGATGCACACCTGACATAACAGTGAGTATCAAGTGTACTAAAAAAAGAAAAAAAAAATTATTAAAATTATAATTAAAAATATAATAATATCTGCAAGAGCCCTTTCAACACAGGTAATCCCTCACATCCTTATCCCAAAGAATGACATTTGATGAAGCTACTAGATGTTGACCTCATTTTTAGTGAGGTCTTAGTTTACTACTCCCACAATCTTAAATCTAGCTTTAGGAGTTCCTTGTTGACCATCTTAGCAGACTAGTAACGGAGTCCACTTCCCGTAGAACTTCAAACTACTTCTTGACTCATTTTTGTGAAGAACTCGCATGAGTGGTTCCAAGCGCTCAACTTCTAGTTGCGAGGGTTAGGACCAACATGTAGAGGGCCCGAAAATGAGTTCTTATAGGATCAAATAGCCTTAGGTGAACCCTTTGTTACTCGATTACTCGCGAACGCCGCAATTCACGCACTCACTGCACCATACACGACTTTGACTTGAATCGACTCGACCGTCGGCGAACTCGTCCGGACGACCCCGGATGACTAAACGGACCTCGCCGACGCGTTCGGAACATCAACTTTAGCTAGGAAGGACACTCGTATTGCTAGGGTTACGTGCGCGCACAAATGACACGAAAATCGATGCATTTTTTTTAGCTGGCTCGGACTCAACCCTNCCAAAGAATGACATTTGATGAAGCTACTAGATGTTGACCTCATTTTTAGTGAGGTCTTAGTTTCCTACTCCCGTAATTCATGCACTCACTGCACCACACACGACTTTGACTTGAATCGACTCGACCGTCGGCGAACTCGTCCGGACGACCCCGGATGACTAAACGGACCTCGCCGACGCGTTCGGAATATCAACTTTAGCTAGGAAGGACACTCGTATTGCTAGGGTTACGCGCGCGCACAAATGACACGAAAATCGATGCATTTTTTTTAGCTGGCCCGGACTCAACCCTGGTTCAACTCGGGTTCGATTTGGGCTGAACTCGGGCTGAACAAGGGTTAAATAATTTAAATTTCAAATTTTCAAATTTCAAATGTGTCATTTACTCTCATTTTAATAAATAGTTAAAGATTTTCCTTTTGAACCTGCTGCATCAACGGAATTCATTCAATCCCCCGCCAAAAGCTCTGGATTCAACTCCTCACTCTCATGCTCGATCTAGTTCCTTCTGGCTGTTCGCGCTTCTTCTCCTCCCAAAGACGAATCCCTAGCCGAATCTCCCCTCTGTCACTGAAGCCTGTGGCTCTCCTTCTCTCCCGATCCGTCTTCACAGAGAAGCATCGGATTCGCCCGCTTCGTCCTTCCCACTCAAAGCTCTCGCCTTCTTTTAGAGCCCGCTTCTTTCTCCGCTCTCCGTACGATTCATCTCCTCCGACCCTTCTTCACGAAACGCTAGGCGCGCCTCTGCCTCCCTGATCGAAACTACTGCTGGTCTCCCGCGTTCAATCAGAGACACCGCTCGCCTTCCGCCCTTTGCAAACCGAAGCCTCCGCTCCTTCGCTCGTTTTCCCCCCACCTGCTTCGCCTCTACCGCTCGATCTTGTTTCCTTCTCCTTGTGCCGAAAATTGCTTCTCACCTCTGCACCAAAATCTGCTCCCTTCATTCCCTCTCCCGACTCGACCTCTGTCAAACGAGGCCTCTCCCGACTCGACCCCGCCTGCCTCTCGGCCCAATTCCCTCTTCTCCCCACTCGGCTCTCCATCGCTCAGCCGAAGGTCGGACGGGCTCCCTCTTCTTCCCAAGACTGAAGCCTTCACCTCGTCTCCCCTCTGCACCAGGAGCTCTCGCACCCCTCTCACCTCTGCCAACCAAAGGAGCCCCTGTTCGACTCCCTATTCTTCCACGACCCGAAGCCACACGCCTCCCCTCTTTCGATCGAGAAGCACCAGCACGCTTGCTCCCCTCTCCACCGAACAGCTGCTTCGTCTCTTCTTCATCTGATCGAAGTTGTTCGCCTCTTCCTCCCTCACGCACCGAAAGCATTCGCCTCTTCTTCCTCCCGCTCGACTCGCGTCTCCTGCTTGACTTTCTCGCGTTCAATCCCGCCTCCTTCCTCGCTCGACCGAACAGTCCCACTTGCCTCCTTTACAAACCGAGAAAAAAAAAAACCTCGTCCTTCTCCCGCTCCTCTCCAGATTTCGCCGGAACAGTGGCCCTCGTGACTGAAGCCCTATGATAGAGTGACGATTTGAATTAGCCAGAAAGGCATTACAAGGTTCTCTGAGGCTTGCATCTTCCTCCTTCCAGAGCTACAACTTCTCCAAAGTCNGAGGCTTGCATCTTCCTCCTTCCAGAGCTACAACTTCTCTAAAGTCGGTAAAACTCTCTTATTCCTANCTCGACTCGCGTCTCCTGCTTGACTTTCTCGCGTTCAATCCCGCCTCCTTCCTCGCTCGACCGAACAGTCCCGCTCGCCTCCTTTACAAACCGAGAAAAAGAAAAACCTCATCCTTCTCCTGCTCCTCTCCAGATTTCGCCGGAACAGTGGCCCTCGTGACTGAAGCCCTGCGATAGAGTGACGATTAGAATTAGCCAAAAAGGCATTACAAGGTTCTCTGAGGCTTGCATCTTCCTCCTTCCAGAGCTACAACTTCTCTAAAGTCGGTAAAACTCTCTTATTCCTGGGTTTATGTTATATCATTTAAGATGAAATAAAATCATTATTATTTTTACAATACGAACAAGTGTTTGCACTGTATTTTTTTGGCATCACCAATTCTTATAAAATTGATTTTTCTTTAAATATTTCAATTACGGGAAATTTATATACATACCATATAACCCTCATGTATTTACATATCCAACACCCAAGTCTTGGAATCAACTTGTATGTCAATTATATGTACTTGAAGGGGGTTTTATTTCACTCCACATTGGCTTCAATGTTTACGTTCATACCATACAATGTTTATATTCTCTGCATATGTGGAACCTAAGCTTTATAGTTACACCACTCTGATCTTTAATTCTACGTAAGAGGTATTTCTATTTCTTAATGTGAAATGTATCTTTTTATTCTTAGGATTTATATGCTGTTTTGGAAATAATTTGGGCACCATTTTGGAGCAATTTCGACACTGTTTTGGGGTGTTTTTGCTTGTTGATTTAGAGAGGCTTACACAATGTTTTGAGGCAAATTTAAGGTCTGATTTTAATGCACTGTTTTGGAACCACTTTAGGTGCCAATTTGAACTGATTTTGTGCACTATTTTGGAGCCACTATAGGTGTTGATTTGGGATGATTTTGATCGTTGTTTTGGAGTCACTTTATGTGTCGATTCGAGCCAATTTTAGTGCACTGTCTTGGAACAAACTTAAGTACTCTTCTCGAGAGTCTATTTAATTACAGTTATTGAAAGATTTTAAACGTTTTTTAGGTTGATTCACTTGCTATTTCCTCTTTTGATTTGTTAGTTTTGAAAGTGGATCAACATTTTCTTTTCGTTTGTTTTGATATTTTTGTTAAATGGTTGAGTAAAAAAAATGGGAATTTCTGATTTAATTACTTGAAAGACGCTTAGAAATATTTGAGGATTAGTTGGAAAACACTTAATTGAGGATAGAACACTTTAAATCACTTTAAGCACAAATTAAAGTGTCGGCTTCCTAGATTTTAGGAGCACACCCTAGGTGAGAGCCCATCTACCTAATCCTCAGTGTAGACCTCCTAGATTTTAGGAGCACACCCTAGGTGAGAGTCCATCCTCCTAATCCTCAGCATAGTCTTCCTAGATTTTAGGAGCACACTTTAGGTGAGAGTCCATCCACCTAATTCTCAGTATATACTTCCTAGATTTTAGGAGCGCACCCTAGGTGAGAGTCTATCCACCTAATTCTCAGTGTAGGTTTCCTAGATTTTAGAAGCACACCCTAGGTGAGCGTTCATCCACCTAATTTTCGAATAAATAACGAAATTTGGCACTTAACCCTGATTCACAAACTAATTAAGACACTAGACATGAGGACACACCGAGGCGTAGTTCATGCTTCCTTAATTAAATCAACAGTGAAATTCCATCAATGACTTAACCTACAATGAAACCCAGTGCATCGAGATTTGAGCTTGGATATTACACTCAAATCCTCCTGAAATGACATATGGATCATTGGAGTAGGATAAGTCTAGGGTCTAAGTGGCGAGGGTGATGACGACATTGTTTATGTGTGCTTAAACGAGAGATACGAAGTGAGATTATTAGAATAATATCTTCTACCTCAAGGATCTTCAATAAGGGAGGGAAGAATCCATGATATTATTCGCCGATTCTTGGTTGGATCGTTGCCCCCGACACTCTTAGGTTTTCAGTAGTTCTAGCACGATTAGAGTGACTAGATTGTAGACTATATGACATTACCAAATATTTACAAAAATAAAAATAAAAAAAATTCTTTTTGCATGATAAAAAGAACTCTGCATAAAAACAAACTTGAACAAAAACTTTTGCATGATAATTTTTCTATGAAAATTTATAACAGTCCATGGTTAGTCGTTTGCAACTCTTACTCAAGGTCGGGAAGCACACGGCCCAGCTCTGAGTCCCCACTTTTACCAATGTCTTATACTCAGTCCTGATCTGTCATATGTGGTTACATGTTTCTTTTGCTTGTGATTTCTACTACTCATTTTTATGTCTTTAATGCTGGGTTTTCTTGTCTTACTTATTTTTCTTACAAGTATGTTTAAATATGCTGCAAATCATACTACAATCACAATATTAATCGCACAACAGTAGCAGATGCCTAGGTACGTTTTTACAGTTTATCTACAGCATTTTACTTTAGTGCATTTTACTTTTCAAGTACCTTTTATTTACCTGCAATTTGACTACTCTGCATGCAAAACCAAAATTGAAACCAAAACTGAAATAAAACAAAACCAAACGTTGACACCAAAACTGTGAAGCACAAATTGTCAATCTCAAACACTTAGCTACAACAGGAGCTTGGAGTCAACTTTGTGGGCAGCATGACGAGGAACTTTTAGCGAGCAACAAGAAGATCTTCTTCAGCATTATCTCTTCCTTAGAAATAAACGACTACCCATAGGACTTCGAGGTAGCTCGCCCAACGCGACATAAATCCTCACTTTCTCCTTGGGCTTCTGTGCAACCATGTTGTGCGACATGAGTCCTAACTCGCCTTAGGTTCTGAGGTGGTTATACGGTACGACGTAAACCCTCATATCTCTGAGAGCTAATTGCATAATCAGGTATTATGCAAGTTTAAGTCCCAAATAATAAAACTGACAAGATCAAACACTTAATTAATATCGTCTCCAAAATGTAGTCACACCGTAGGATAGTCTGGGAAGTCACCGAGGTTTATCTCGAATCAGTGACATCCTCTACATTCTTCTTCCTTTGGACTCCTGAAAATACTGTGTTGAGTCATTCCCACTTGATTTTCCTCGTCCTACCGTGAATATCTAAATCTTGAATTCTTGAAAACTAGTACCTCTAATCATTATCGAGAGTTTTTTCAAGTGACTCCAGTTATTTGAGGTGTAATTAACGATAGGAGCTTGCTTCTATAGGGAACTTGGAATCCAGGTAAAATAAACCCTACCTAATCTTTATATTAGGCAGGGAAACTTGTCGGTCACACATAAAAGGTTCGCAGACTAAACGGATGTCACAAATCTCTTAGTTTGCAGGATTGGGTCTATCGTCGAGGTCTACACTTATCTTTCGGGAGGGTATAGTATTCGCGGTATCGGACACGATTATACAAACTATTGGACTAATGAGATCCATTTGGTCTCATTTTTCAAAAATTAAAACATACTTTTCAAAACCCAAACTATATACTTGTTATATTAAATTAAATTTAAAATTATTTTTCCTATATTTTCATATTTTCAAAATCATAAAAAAAAATGTTGACCGACACTAGAGCATAGTCTTTATTAACTGATTATGATGGGCAGAAAATATCATAATAACTATGTTATGGGCTAACATTAGATAATGCAGCATCAAGATGGCAAGTTAGCTTGCATCACCAACACCCAACCGAACACAACAATAGAGAGAGACACACACATAAGAATTGTTGGAGCGCAGCTAGTCCAAAATGTTACAGTGAAATGTTGCTCTTTGGTAGCACATTAAAGAGAGAGACAAACACATCATGCTTTTATTACTGCATTTGTCGATAACATTCAAAACCAATTTTTCCACATTTTCTTCATCAAACATTCCATTTATCAAAGAAACAATATGAAGACAGCACTCTCAAGCATTAAACGACCACCAACCACTAGCACACACATTTAAGTCCAACACCCAAGTCCAACATCCAACATCCAACCAAAAACAGCAGTCAAGAGAAAAACACAAAAAAGGAGAAAGCCAAAAAATAACAGAAAAAAGTCATTTCTTCAAAATTCGCCACAAGAAAGGGCATGATATTACTCACAGAGCATTGTAAACTTCCACAATAAAGGAGAAAGCCAAATAAACACACAAAAAAGCCATTCCATTGAAAATCGCCACAAGAAAGACAACGATATTACTTACAGAGCACCACAACCACAGACCGTAGAGAGGAGGAGAAAGGCAACAATCAAGAGAGACGCATGAGAGGGAGCCCTTGTTTAGCGATCAAAGCCACATGATGAGGGCAGAGGAGATGATTGAAGAGGCACCTAGGGCACGTGATGAGGGCAAGTGCGACGGGAGGGTAGAGAGTTAAGAAAATTCCTCTAAATGCGAGCCGCGGCCGGCATTTACTACAAAACAATACCAATGTATCGTGAAATGCACAAAAAACGGAGAAAACAAGTGCTATCNAACATCCAACCAAAAGCAGCAGTCAAGAGAAAAACACAAAAAAGGAGAAGCCAAAAAATAACAGAAAAAAGTCATTTCTTCAAAATTCGCCACAAGAAAGGGCATGATATTATTCACAGAGCATTGTAAACTTCTACAATAAAGGAGAAAGCCAAATAAACACACAAAAAAGTCATTCCATTGAAAATTGCCACAAGAAAGACAACGATATTACTTACAGAGCACCACAACCACAGACCGTAGAGAGGAGGAGAAAGGCAACAATCAAGAGAGACGCATGAGAGGGAGCCCTTGTTTAGCGATCAAAGCCACATGATGAGGGCAGAGGAGATGATTGAAGAGGCACCTAGGGCAAGTGATGAGGGCAAGTGCGACGGGAGGGTAGAGAGTTAAGAAAATTCCTCTAAATGCGAGCCGCGGCCGGCATTTACTACAAAACAATACCAATGTATCGTGAAATGCACAAAAAACGGAGAAAACAAGTGCTATCGAGGTGTTTGGAAAACACAGATTTTACAGATAAGCTATGCCAAACATACCCTAAATCGCCACAAACATACATGATTCATTTTATAATTCGTTCATATTCATATACTTGAAAGTGTGGAAATTATATCATCAAAACTTATATACGAAGATGTTAAATTCAACATAACAAAATACATACCCAAAATTCTGTCCACTATCTAAAATTATACTGTGCAAAAGTTGTACACATCACACTAAGCTACTCGTCACAAGGCTCCTTACCCCTTCCTGAAAGTCAACAATATAGAGTGAGCTACATGCTCAACGAAATAATCAAGGCTAAAGAAAAAATTTATAGATTGAAAGGAAACAATATGCATAATCATATGTAGCTCATGTACATATCTACAACATATGTCACAACATTCTATAATCGTATAAAACATGTAAACGAAAAGACATGCAATGCAGATAATCAATGACAGTTGTATGAAATATATATTCCATCTATTCATGTGTAATCTTAAGCATGTTCATAAGAATTTCATAGTTATCACTAGTAATTATAGGAATGTCACTTGTCTATTTTCTTGTCATATAATGCCTTTGGGTTATCACCTAGCTCGAAGGCTACATTAACTATTTATAAAAGCTTAGCCCCCTCAACATAGCAGTTATTAATAGCCCCTCTGGCACCAACAATTCCCTACATTCCATTCCCGTATGATCCCATTGGTTTTCGGAGTTTCTTCTCCGTGTCAGTGCCACGAGTCGGCAATCTCATTGTTTTTTATCACTCGTACTTACAAGATTCATATAGTAGTTTATTCTATAACATCACTTGTAACATTTCATAAATCATATTTTTTGTAACAAGCATTCATTATATGCATTTTATATATTATACGCATGAATCATAGTAAACAAATACCTGCAAGTTTGATCTTTGAGGGTTTAAAGGTTCAATGTGGAGCTCCTTTGAGATTCTATTATAGTAATAACTGGACCATCAACATTGCATATTAGTTTGTGTAACATAATCAAACAAAGTATATTAAAATTAATAGATATTTTATGAAAGGATGCTTGCCACCCTTACTGGGAAGACGCTACCTTGAATTATTTCTTAAACTTCCACTCTAATTGTTACCAGCTCCACCTGTCTGCTTCCTCCATCAATGCCCGATGTCACATCCAGGATCTCCCTTCTCCCCAATGATTACACATTTCAGATGGATGAGCTGTCATTCCTTTATGTTAAAATTAACATTATATATTTATTGTTATAGTTATTTCTACCCCTAACTTTTAGTCCCTAATTTTGTCAATTTCTTTATAGAAATGCTCTTAGAATTGTATAAATTTAAAATATGGGTTGGAGTAAATCAGTTATCCAATTCTTATCAAAAAATCTTTTGCCAGTCTACTAGTCTAATCAATGCTTTATTGGGCATATTTTTAATGACTTCAACTTACTTTTAATGCATGGAAACCATTCTTTTTTATTAAAATGTACCAAATCAATTCTCATAATATTCAATCATTTACATTTTCAAGGTCATGAGAAACCATATGAAGATCATTTTCATGCTCTTTTATACTTTTAGAACACAAAGAACTTGTGTTGAGGATCCTCTTGGCATTGATTAAATTATTAATTCGATATTAATGCAATTTTTATGTCTATATTTGTATTACTCTCTCATAACCACTTTCGATGAATCCTAGATTTTATTTCTCTTTTTGCACAATAATATTGAACGTCTTATTTCTTTTCAAATTATTATTTCAAAATTCTTGTCTGATCGCTTGACAATAGCTTGTCTTTAAAATTCCATTGAAATGGTTTGTTAACCAAACCACTAAAAAAAGAGAAATAACTTTCCAAATCTCAATAGTTATTCAGCTAAACATAAATCTTTATTGGTATGTATCTTTTTTTTTTTTTGATCCTTTTGTGATATAGCGTATTATTTTATTCATTGTACTCTTTTAAAATAAGTTTTTCCTTAAACTTCATTAAATAATTTCCCAAAATTATATTTTCATCTTTTCTTGATTTCTTTATTTTTACTGAGAATTTACTATCCTAGTTAACTTTATCAAACTTATTGGACGTGCTCTCTTTTTTTTTTAGCCATTTTATATAAATATTTTTTCTTTACTATTAGCCTGTTGTACAGGTTGTTTTTGTTTTTCCTTTTTCTTCTACCCTTTTTTTAAGACATTAAAGCTTCTTTATTGTTTCTGTTTTGCATCTTTTTCTTTAATAACTTCTTAAACCTTTTCGTTTAATAACGTAGTTTCCTTAACTTAATGATAATTATCCAATCAGTATTGAGGTTTATATTTGACCTCAATGAATCTCATTTTCTCTTGATTGGTGCCTATAATGTGATTCATCATGATCATTCTAGAATAATAATCTTCAACAAGGTTTAGAGGGTATCTCGTCTTAAGTTCTCAACGATTCTTTAGGATTTGTATGGTTTTTAGAATTCCTAATCTTCGTAGGTTAGGGATGAAGCACATGTGGACCTTTCTTTGGGACATTTTTAATAAGTTGGGGTTTAGGGGGACGAGGCAGTGTTCCACTATTCATATGGCAGTATGTACTAAGAGTTGCAACATCTTCAAGTCATGTGTTGGGAAAAGATGTGTGTTTTCTATTAGGAAAGGAACACTATGAAAAGTTCTTTTATCAGAATTTTTAAATTTATCCTTTTGAAATCTTAATTATTTTCATTTGGTTAGACATCCTGTCTAACTTATACAACAACAACAACAACAAGCCTTTATCCCACTAAGTGGGGTCGGCTACATGAATCTTTTTTCTCCATTGGGTTCTATTGAGTGTTATATTTTCATTTAATTCTAATAAATTAAGATCATTTTTTATATAATATGCCCAAGTCTTTCTAGGTCAACCTCTGCCTTTCTTAACTTCAGTTGAATCGAAAACATCTACTTTCCAAATTGAATCATCAGATGATTGACGTTTAATGTGACCAAACATCTAAGACGATTCTCTATAATTTTGTCCACCATTGGAGTTACGCCAACCCTATCACAGATATATTTATTTCGCATTTTATCTCTAAGTGTAAAGTCACTCGTCCACCAAAGCATTCTTATCTCGGCAACACTTAACTTCGTTTTATGCTTCTCTTTTAAAGGCCAACATTCTACGTCATAAAGCATTGCGAGTTTCACTTCCATCTTATAAAATTTTCCTTTCAGTCTAAGTAGTACTTTTCCATCACTCAGTAGGCCCAAAACGTTCCTCCACTTCGACCAACCAACTTGAATTCTACTAATAACATCCCTATCTATATCACCATCACTTTGAACAATGACCCAAGGTATCTAAAATGTTCTCACTTTTCAATGATTTGATCACCTAGAGTTACAAATGTCACTAGAGCTACTACTACTAAAAATTCATTTCATGTATTGAGTTTTAGTTCTACTCTAACGATGACCTTTAGACTCCAATGTAGACCTCCATAATTCAAGTTTTTTCTGAGCTCTTTCTCTATTCTTATCCACAAGAAGGATATCTTTAGCAAAAAAACATACTCCAAGGTGTATCCTTCTGTAAATGTCTACTAAGAGCATCCATAACTAAAGCAAAAAGATATCTTGTCTAACTTGTAACTCGATCAAATTTATCTTTTAGATTTTTAAATTTCTATTCACACAGTTAATTTGACTTTTATATTATCTGTCATATGTTCAATTTCCTCTGCATGTTTATACAGCCTTTCATATTCATCTCTTTCATGTCAAAATTCATGATGATGTAAATGTAGAAGCGAAGCACAATTGATTTAGAAAATGAACTAAGGATGTTTTTATGTGTAATATAGAATAATTTTTATACAAATGTGAACGAATTTCAGGTTCTTGAGACTGCCCAGCAGGCGGCTACACCTCCAGCCCTCAACTCCAGTGTTCCATATGAAGAGATGAAGAGCCAGTGTGAAGCACTTGTTATTGGAAAGCAACAGAAGATGTCAGTTCTCCAAAGCTTTAAGAGTCAGAGGGGAGACTCTGAAGATAATAAGAATCACCTATCAACCAAACTCTTGGCAAGTAAAGCTAAATATTATCCTAATGTTTTGCTTATAATATCTAATCATTTCTCTTCATTAATTTACAGCAAACCCTGCAACTAGCTGAGGCGAACCGTATATCATTTGAAGGCATAAACGGTTCAAATACAAAATCCATGGAGGCTGAGCAGCCATTTAGGCTGCCACCCTCAAGTCCATATGACAAGTTCTTAAAAGCTGCAGGATGGTGAGAATATATACTAAAATGGATATCTGGCTCTAATTGTTCAGAACAAAGCTAAAAAATGGAAATGGTCAGATCTGCTTGGGGCGGCATTCTATTCATTCTTATTATTTTCATTGCTGTTATTACAAAGTATATTTTAAGTATATTTTAGTAGGACGATTTTATAGTTTGTACAAGTTTCTGAGAGGTCAATAAGAACTTTGTTTGAGGGTGTTGGTTTTATTCCTTTTTTTCTTGTAGGATCATCAGTTGATCAGATAATACAGAAATGTTGTAGCAATTCCGGTGATAGCTAATGATTTGAATTCCTTGAAATTTTCATTTAGAAATGGCGCTTTGATTTTAGGGAAATTTATATACATGTCATCCAATTCTTATGCTTTTAGCATATTTTCCTATGTTTGAAAAGATGTATAAATATGTGGGCTATAGTTTTTTCTATAGGTAGGGTGTTTAACTTGTAAAAATTAAAGTTTAGGTGTGAGATGAGTAAATACATAAGAATTAGGTGCTAGTAAAAATACCTTGATTTCAATGCAAGGGTTGTACTCATTAATTTCTCAATCCATAAGAAATGGGATTATTTAGTGTTGTTTTCTTGCTTATTTGAAACTGATATTGTGTCTATTTATTTGTAATTAATGTTGTGCTTTATTTTTAATAATTAGTATTTTTAACCATATTAGGAGTGTGAGTCAAGCGGGCTCGAGCTCGGCTCGATAGTGGCTCCTGAACTGAACTTGATGAGATAACAAGTCAAGTTTAAGCTAGGTGAGTTCACTTGTTTAATAAAATATTTATATAAAATATACTCAAAATATATTAAATTTGAAGATTTTATATTTAAAATATTGAAAATATTTAAGAAATGATGTTTTGTATTTTATATTAAAGTTATTTATTTTTATTTTTTAATTGTTATTCTACTTATTATTTTATTATAGCACTCTTAAACTAAAATTATTTTTTTCTTTTCTAATAAACAAGTAGGCTTGTTAGTCGGCTTGAACTTGATAAAATTAATCAAGCTCAAGTCGAGGGTGGCTCGAACTCGATTCGTTTAGACTTAATTCATTTACACCCCTTAATCAGATCCACATTCTTATTTTTATTAACAGATTTTCTCTCATTTCTCATTAAGCTCGTAGGTGTGAATATGTGCTTCATGACTAATTATTATTCCTTTCAATTTCATTGCCCTTTTTT
>JXCR01113799.1:90380-108594 GCA_002079205.1 Phalaenopsis hybrid cultivar | reverse complement strand
AAAAACTGCATGACAGGAGAAATTTTATTAACAATTAGCTATATTCTGCATGTTTAGCATCATGAGGTGTTCAATAACTCTCAATCTGACTACAGAAGGATGGAAGAAAACCTGTTTTCTGATAAATGGTGGCAAAAATTCAAATAATGCAGATGCTGAAGGAGAGAGATGAGAAGAAATGCTCTCTGTATCAACTCCTTGGCTTTGAAGGCCATGAATTTCCTACAAGAAACGTGGCAAAAAAAAAAATTTCTNGAGAGAGATGAGAAGAAATGCTCTCTGTATCAACTCCTTGGCTTTGAAGGCCATGAATTTCCTACAAGAAACATGGCAAAAATTTTATTTTTGTACAACTGAAAGAGAACAGATTGGTGCAAATAAAGAATAATTAAAGCTGAAAATTGAGAAGCCGAAATCTATTCGAGTGAAGTATTAAAATAGTCCCTTGACTATTTAGATATAGTCATTTTGGTCCCAGAATTTATAGAAATGCTAAATTAGTCCCTAGATCCTTTTAATGAGGGCTACAATAGTATTCTCTATGGATTATTTCAACTCGTATTAAGAAAGTCTGGGGACGAAATTAACATTTTTATAAATTATGGGACTAACATGTTTCCTAGCAAAAAGTCAGGATATTTTGATACTTCTCTCAATTTTACTTTAAGAACGAGATGACTACCTGCAACAGTGCAGACAGTTCTGGAATACTTTCGACTAGCCCCTCGGGGATGAGGATGACACCATGGTACTTTCCTGCATGGAATTCATTGCATTTATTAGTGAATTTGCATGTAATTAGTTAAAAAGGTGAACNCCTAGATCCTTTTAATGAGGGCTACAATAGTATTCTCTATGGACTATTTCAACTCGCATTAAGAAAGTCTGGAGACGAAATTAAACATTTTTATAAATTATGGGACTACCAAGTTTCCTAGCAAAAAGTCAGGATATTTTGATACTTCTCTCAATTTTATTTTAAGAACAAGATGACTACCTGCAACAGTGCAGACAGTTCTGGAATACTTTTGACTAGTCCCTCGGGGATGAGGATGACACCATGGTACTTTCCTGCATGGAATTCATTGCATAAATTAGTGAATTTGCATGTAATTAGTTAAAAAGGTGCACTGTGCTCGTTGCTCAACCTTGCTCTGATCTTGCTTGAACTGCATCACTTATTTGTTTTATAATATCGAAGAGAGAAATTTTAGAGTTAGCCACCTCTTCACCTAGGATCGCCTGTTTTGTGAAGCAGAAGTTTAGCTCTCATGAGATTTCATATAATACAAAGTTTTCACATGTTGTGTGGACATTTAAATGAGAGGACATTTCATTTTAAAATATACNGCTCAACCTTGCTCTGATCTTGCTTGAACTGCATCACTTATTTGTTTTATAATATCAAAGAGAGAAATTTTAGAGTTATCCACCTCTTCACCTAGGATTACCTGTTTTGTGAAGCAGAAGTTTAGCTCTCATGGGATTTCATATAATTCAAAGTTTTCACATGTTGTGTGGACATTTAAATGAGAGGACCTTTCATTTTAAAATATAAATGGGGATATATATGTAATACCACCCAATTCCTATGTATTGGCATTTCTAACACCAAAACTTTACTTTTGACATTTATACCACCCATATCTTTTATATCACCAAATCTTCCAAAAAAAGAAATATGAATGATGAATGAACAACCATATTTGGATGCGACTGGAGAGCACATTCCAAAGCAACATGAGATGCGTTGTGTCCCATCACACGAATGAAGTGATAATACTGCAAAAGAAATAAGAGGAAAATAATTACATTAGAGAATGAAAATGCAATTTTTTATTTGTGTGTTTAGTACTGCAAACTCTGAGCTATTATAAAATGGGGATTCAGTTTGTGATTGAGAAAATGAGCCATTTAAGTAGGCATGTAATGAAACCCAATGAATGCTTAAGTTTAATACATGGACCTTTTGATTGAGCTGAATAGAGATTTTGTTGTGGGATCTAATCCACACTTTTCTTCACTTCTATGTAAATTCCTTCGGGGCTAAGCTTTCTCCCTTTTCATATGCATTTTCTTTCTTTGGTTATAAATCCGAATGAAGTTATTAAGGGCTCAGTAGGGTGATTCAAGTTAGAATCTTATTTTGCAAAAAAGTGAAATTTGTTAAAAGTTATTAATTGATTGAATGTAATTAGTCCGACATGATTTCATACTTCATAAATTGTAAGAATAATAAAAAAAGAGAAGCCACAAGCACAAGTCAACAGAGATAAAAGATCACAGGCAGAAGTAAAAAAGAGAAAATAAATTTGGAGAGAGATAACTCACATGAAATGCTAAGCTTGGCTGGAAATTTAATATATATAGGCATTTAGAAATCCCTAATAAAATCAACCCTGAAAACTTAAGCCCCGCCTCCACACCTCGAATTGAGTTCGTGGGTTGGGTTCAAATCTGACCCAAAATTAACCATAACCGAAATTAATTACTTGACTCAAATCCGACTTGAATATTACATGGGTAGAAAAGTCCAACCCAAACTTGATCCACCTTCAATCAACTGACTTGAGCTCGACCCACATAACATGTTTAACAGTCGGCATAAAAGCATTAAAGTCAATTTTTAGCGAATTTGGGTCAATCTCAGGTCAATTTTGAGTTGGCAGATCAATTTCAAGCCATTTTGAATTAGCGGGTCGATTTTAGGTCAAATCCGGGTTGGCAGGACAACCACAGCCTGACCTGAAAATTTAATCAGGTTAGGATTCCTAACTCAAGCCCGACCTGAAAAATTTTTGGGTCAACCTGAACTTGGATTTCAAGTCGAGTTCGGGTCGAGTTAGCATGTCAAAATCAAGTTTTGACACCCCTAAGCTATGGGATCAAGCGTATCAACCCAATCCCTCCACTACCACCATAGGTCCCCACTAAAATCTTCTCGTTATTTAGCTTGCACCACATACGCCGCACCATAAACTTTTTAATCTATTTCCAACAGAATTTGGGTCACAAACTCAAACATAAACCTTTTTAAAGCTATTCTAAAAATGACATTTATTTTCACATTCAAAATTATTGAAAATAAAATCACTATTTTCACCAACATATTTCCCATTTAAAAGCAATCAAATGAGCCCTCAGTAACAAACCAAGCTGAACTTTCTATCAAAAGTTGCATAATTCTTATATTACCTTCCCTGCAGAAAGAGCATCGNTAACTAACCAAGCTGAACTTTCTATCAAAAGTTGCATAATTCTTATATTACCTTCCCTGCAGAAAGAGCATCTAAGCAAATGTTGCTTGTAAGCTGTGAACTAACCTGAATATAAGGAAAAAAGTAATGTTAAATAGGATAGAAAATCAAAGGAATAATTAAAAAAACATTAAGGATTACAAAAAAAATAAAAAAACATTGCATGACATTCTATGCAATATTTATTTGTTATTAATAGATTATATTTGTTTANAAGAGCATCGAAGCAAATGTTGCTTGTAAGCTGTGAACTAACCTGAATATAAGGAAAAAAGAAATGTTAAATAGGATAGAAAATCAAAGGAATAATTAAAAAAAACATTAAGAATTACAAAAAAAATAAAAATACATTGCATGACATTCTATGCAATATTTATTTGTTATTAATAGATTATATTTGTTTGTCATTAATGACAAATGAAATTGCATTAGTGAAATAATTTGATATTTTAAACTGGCTCAGCATTGACCCTTTTGACTCCACAGTTGGACTATTAAAACTGCATAAATAAGAATCCTGTGTCAAAATTCTATAATATTATTGGTGGATTGCATGATATAAAATCAGGTACCCATCATTGTGCTGCAATACTTAAAAAAATAATAATAATCAATCAAAGGTTAAATCTTTTTTATTTTAATTTCAAATTTCACCATAATTTGGTTGTGGAGAATTTCATTTTTTTTTTATTTTTTAATACCACAAAAGATAACACCCCACTTTTATTTTAAAAAAAATAATTAGAGCAGCTAAAAATGAAAAAATAAATCAAAATATCCTTAGAAAATGATCTTAAACATTAGTTTTCATAGATTGACACGTGATTACGTTTATAAAACACATTTTTTGTTAGAACTATAATTGTAAATTCACAATATGAAAATAAGAAAAAAAATCAGTACAATTAAACAAATAAAATAAAAATAATGAGATTCAAATGGCCTGGGAGGGAAGCGTACTGATGATACAATCCTTAATGTAAATTAAGCATTAGGTGCACTAATTTGTATTTATCTCTTCTACTCTGGANCAGTACAATTAAACAAATAAAATAAAAATAATGAGATTCAAATGGCCTGGGAGGGAAGCGTACTGATGATACGATCCTTAATGTAAATTAAGCATTAGGTGCACTAATTTGTATTTATCTCTTCTACTCTGGCNACATTCTATGCAATATTTATTTGTTATTAATAGATTATATTTGTTTGTCATTAATGACAAATGAAATTGCATGGCACATTTCATTAGTGAAATAATTTGATATTTTAAACTGGCTTGACTCCACAGTTGGACTATTAAAACTGCATAAGTAAGAATCTTGTGTCAAAATTCTATAATATTATTGGTGGATTGCATGATATAAAATTAGGTACCCATCATTGTGCGGCAATACCTTAAAAAATAATAATAATTAAACAAAACTTTATATATGTTCACCCAATCAAAGGTTAAATCTTTTTATTTTAATTACAAATTTCACCATAATTTGCTTGTGGAGAATTTCATTTTTTTTTATTTTTTAATACCACAAAAGATAACACCCCACTTTTATTTAAAAAAAATGATTAGAGCGGCTAAAAATGAAAAAATAAATCAAAATATCCTTAGAAAATGATCTCATAGATTGACGCATGATTACGTTTATAAAACATATTTTTTTGTTAGAACAATAATTGTAAATTCACAATATGAAAATAAGAAAAAAAATCAGTACAATTAAACAAATAAAATAAAAATAATGAGATTCAAATGGCCTGGGAGGGAAACGTACTGATGACACGATCCTTAATGTAGATTAAGCATTAGGTGCACTAATTTGTAACTCTCTCTTCTACTCTGGAGATACAACCCATTCTCGTCTTGATTATGAGTACACCACGACTAATCAAAAAAACTTCGAATTAATCATGCCCCTCTAATGTCCAAAAAAGAAGAAGGAAAGTTGATAGAGAAAGCATGAGAATTTTGAATTTTTCATCCACTTTCAAGCTCATATTCTCATCGATTTATAATTGAAAGATGAAAGAAAAATTATAAATATATCTATGATTTATTATCAAAGTAAAATAATATGAGGTGAAAAATATCATAAATCAAATTTGTTATTTCTTAATCTTATAAAAATACTTGATCAACTCTAAAATTGTGAGAACTATAATTATAAATTTGTAATATAAAAAAAAAAACTCAACACAATTAAGCAAATAAAATCAAAGTAATGAGATTGAAATAGTGGGAGGGAGGCATGTCAATGAAATTATCCATAAAGTAGATCAAGTCTTGGATTCAGCAATCTGCGGCTCTCTCTTCCACTCTAGAGATATAACTCATCCTCTTGCTTTGTTTGTGTGCTCATCACAACCAATCAACAAAATTCAAACTAATTGTGTGTCTCTAGTTGCCAAAAATAAAAAAAAAGAAAGTTGATGGAGAAAGTATGAGAGAATTTGAAATTACTCATCCACTTTGAAGCTTATATTCTCATATATTTATAATTGAAAGATGAGAGAAAATTCATGAATACAATTCATGATTTATAATCATTAAATTACGTATTTTATGTCATAAACTTATTCAATGATTTAAATTTAATTTGATTTATGTTATATGTTATAACATTAAGAATTTATAAGATTAATAATATTAATTTAATGTTTATTAAATTATACATATTTAACATTACATATTGTGCATCATGAATGCACTAACACGGATCTCGAGGAGTTCCAATGGTCCAGAAAAAAAGAAGCACAACAATGGAGAGCCCATTGACAATAGATCAAAAGGCCCACAACCATATGGATGCAACAAACCAAGCTAGGACAAAAGGAACGAACATAGTCCGAACCGATCGAGGTAGAGCAAGAGAAATCATCACTCGAGCTAAAGCAGGGCGAAGTCATTGACTTACCTCCCAATAGATCTGACTCAAGGAAAGGATCTAGTTCCTCGCCAGCCGCCCTTGAAAATCCCCAAAGGTTCCTCATCAAGGATTAAGACGTGGCTATACAATACATCCTAACAATCCCCCCGAAGGATTTCCTCGTTAAGAAATAAGTTATCTATCGAGTTACGGTGATTCACCCTCTACTCGATGACCTAGTCTCGTTCTGCCTACAAAAGCTTCTTATTCAGTGATCGAGGGGTCGATAGTGAGACTAAATCAATAGATCAAAAAAATCTAGTCGACCGAGTTAGTTATGTCGACCAAAAGCTAATCAAGTCTATCTGACTGACCGCATTGATACAGCCTAACCGATCGAAGTATCCTTATTGAGTCAAAGTTATGCTAGCCAAGTCGACCCTATGTAGCCCCCATTAAAGTAGAAGCAAAAATGTAATCACATATTATATTCTCTCCCTTATAAATATGGAGATCATTTTATAAGAAAAGAATAATAGACAAGAGGTTTTACTGTTAATTATTGTTCACTCATTCCTCTCTCTCCATCCCATTTCTTACACTCTACTCATCGGGGTGTGATTCACAAACAAATCAGAAATCAACACATACATAACATTATAATGTAAACAACTATAATATTTTTTTTTCCGTTAACAACAATTTCTTCTTAGGGAAAACAATTAGACTCCATAGCTTAACAAAACTAATATTAAAATTTTGAATTTCTATGGCTTGACTTCTGAGTTTAAATTGTAAATTTTGGCATAGTACAGGTTAGCATCAATTAAAAAAAAAGAGAGAGATAGAGATAGAGCATGGGCAATTTAGTTGGTTTATGCTCATTTGAAAATTAAAACTTGCTAAATTTATTTATTTTTTAATAAAAAATGTGGTTAATATGTACCCGGCATACAGTGTCAAATCCAACATCAGTCTCCACAAATTGATTCTTTAGATCTCCATTCAAAGTAACAGGTACACCAACCACCTGCCAATTTAACTTAGTTAATAACATTATATTCATAGTTCTGAAATTATGAAGATGAACAAATTACATACCACACAATTGCCATGTATTCGATATTTATTTGCAAAACACTAAAATTCTTAATGTCACGTCAAAAATACAACCATCACTTACTTTTAAAAGGAAAATACACTTTTTCATGCATATGCTTGAATGTAATTATGACATTAAAGTTTTAACAATGTTAATATCAAACTATTGATTTTAGATATATAAATACATAATAATTATGTGATATGTGTGTAAATTTCTCAAAAGCAAAAGAAACAATTTTATTACCTTGGTCTGACATTTTGTCTTTGCAAAAGTCTCAGCTAGGTGAGCAGCATCTGTATTGGATGTTACACCTTAAGAAGACCAACAAAACATATTAATTAGTAGATACAACTGCTATTTTAGTACAAACATGAATAATTAGTTTGATAAAGTAATTACCCCCAATAATCACAAGACCGTTCAATTTCAATGCTTCGCATGCAACATTAACAGCATTGATTTGCTCATTTGTTCTTACTCGATCCTTCGTTCGGCCTAGCAAATCAAAACCGCCTTCAAGAGCAACAAATACACATTCTTGAGAAAAATGCTGAAGATTTTCAGAATAATAGACAAATATTTGTTGAATATTAAGAAAAAAAGAATCAACTTATATGAACCTTGGTTTTTGTAAGAAGAAATAATATCATCTGTGATTTCTATAGTTTTCTGAGCAAATAAGCCTTCAGTACCACCTTTGCAATGAATAAATTGGAATCAATGTATAATCATGTAAGAAAATAGAATAGCAAGCTACAAAATGTTAAGAAGATGTTGCCAACATGAGAACATTTACAAATTAGAGAAATTATATAATACATGCATACATATAATTATGAGTGTGTGTATGCGCGCGTGTGTGTATGGTGCCAAGCACCGTGACTCTTTGGTTTACAGCTGTGTTGTCAGTCATGAATCCCCTGATGGGAGCCCGCCTGAGTATGACTGCCTTAAAGCGCGAGATTGAGTGGTTAGACACATGAGCTTGGTTGGGGTCTCGTATCATAGCCTCCGACCAATCTTTTACTATATATATATATATATATATATTTCTATGTATGAATATTAGGTATTCTAAGGCTACATTTGGTTGCTTGGAATTAGATGAGATGATTTTTAAATTAAATATCAATTAACTCATTATTTGATCAAGCGTAGTTAGAAATTGCATTGAATTAGTTCTTGACAATAACCTAAAAAAAGATTACTCAAATGTAATGATTTTTCAGCCTTACATACAAAATGAAAATAAAATAATCATTTTCTCTTTTATAAAATAATGTAAGAAAAAAATGCACTATACAAATTTCAAAGAAACATATACCTATAAAGCCAAGCACAACACTTTCAGGATTATGAGATTTTATTGCATCATGCAGGCCCCATATGACATTATGTCCACCTGGACATGGCCTCCCACAAAATACAACACCAACCCTGCAAAAAAGTTTTTGCGAAAAAAATTGGGCAATTGTACTTCAGCCAGAACTGAAAATAAAATAGGAAAACATTTTCATTTGTTATAAATAAACTAAAAGAACATTTTTATATGGAGATGATTACATGCAGACCACCCAAAACATTGTTATTTACAAATTAACTGCCCATGTTATTTTTTTGAATTGCCGAACTGATGAATTTACATGTGCCACAATCAAACTATTAAGAATTTGATTANGTCCACCTGGAGATGGCCTCCCACAAAATACAACACCAACCCTGCAAAAAAAATTTTGCAAAAAAATTGGGCAATTGCACTTCAGCAAGAACTGAAAATAAAATAGGAAAACATTTTCGTTTGTTATAAATAAACTAAAAGAACATTTTTATATGGAGATGATTACATGCATACCACCCAAAACATTGTTATTTACAAATTAACTGCCCATGTTATTTTTTTGAACAGCCGAACTGATGAATTTACATGTGTCACAATCAAACTATTAAGAATTTGATTAAAAAAATGAAAAATATAGGTTGGAATTTTACCATGAACTTTGATATTTGAGTTGCAAAATGGATGAAACAGGGTGGTTGATTTGTAAATAGCAAATTTTGGTGCTATGTATGTAATTGCCCCTTTTATAAAATCCATATCAACTTGCCATACAAGTTCTCTTACTTATTTACATGTTGGCCCTACCAATATAATTTCAGGCGCAAAACTTGGTTGTTTGGTTGGTTCTTCTCAAAATACATGCATTTTAGTTTCAAAAAATACATGCATTGTGTGTAACTAAAATGCATGTATTTTGAAAGTACGTAGGTTGTTGAGTTGGATATAAAGCAAATGCATTGAAATATTTTCTTATGTTTGTTAGACTACGGCCTTGTTTGGGCAGCTTATTTGGTGTGGTGTGTTTTGAAAACGCACCCAGGACCATTTGAGTAACTTGCGTTTTGACAGCTTATTCAAAAAACAACATTTTCAAACCGCTGAAATCAGCGTTTTCACACAGTCCCTGGTTAGGTGCGGTGGCGGCTTTCTAGTTGCAGTCTAGCTTTTTTTAAAAAAAAAAATTATAATAGTCCCCACAGTTTTTTAAACAACAAATTATTTTTCAGCAGCATATTAATAATATGCAACTGCCCCAAACATCTCAATAGATTAAAATACAAGAGATGACATCGACGAGATTAGTCAATGGGACGATGGCAAGCACGACACGAGATTTCAAAATGATGAAATAGAATGAAAATGTAATTTATGGTATTTTAACTTCGTTAAAATTTTACTTTTTTGCATTTCTTTTGCTTCAAAACAAAAATAAAAAAGCAATATTTTTTTTTTAATTATAAGAGAGCATTGAAGTGTAAATGATAATTCAATGAGGGTGAAGGTGGGCGCAACGCGAGATNACATGAGAACATTTACAAATTAGAGAAATTATATAATACATGCATACATATAATTATGAGTGTGTGTATGCGCGCGTGTGTGTATGGTGCCAAGCACCGTGACTCTTTGGTTTACAGCTGTGTTGTCAGTCATGAATCCCCTGATGGGAGCCCGCCTGAGTATGACTGCCTTAAAGCGCGAGATTGAGTGGTTAGACACATGAGCTTGGTTGGGGTCTCGTATCATAGCCTCCGACCAATCTTTTACTATATATATATATATATATATGTTTCTATGAATGAATATTAGGTATTCTAAGGCTACATTTGGTTGCTCGGAATTAGATGAGATGATTTTTAAATTAAATGTCGATTAAATCATTATTTGATCGAGCGTAGTTAGAAATTGCATTGAATTAGTGCTTGACAATAACCTAAAAAAAGATTACTCAAATGTAATGATTTTTCAGCCTTACATACAAAATGAAAATAAAATAATCATTTTCTCTTTTATAAAATAATGTAAGAAAAAAATGCACTAGAGCTACAAATTTCAAAGAAACATATACCTATAAAGCCAAGCACAACACTTGCAGGATTATGAGATTTTATTGCATCATGCAGGCCCCAGATGACATTATGTCCACCTGGAGATGGCCTCCCACAAAATACAACACCAACCCTGCAAAAAAAATTTTGCAAAAAAATTGGGCTATTACACTTCAGCCAGAACTGAAAATAAAATAGGAAAACATTTTCATTTGTTATAAATAAACTAAAAGAACATTTTTATATAGAGATGATTACATACATACCATCCAAAACATTGTTATTTACAAATTAACCGCTCATGTTATTTTTTTGAACTGCCAGACTGATGAATTTACATGTGCCACAACCAAACTATTAAGAATTTGATAAAAAAAAATGAAAAATATAAGTTGAAATTTTACCATGAACTTTGATATTTGAGTTGCAAAATGGATGAAACAGGGTGGTTGATTTATAAATAGCAAATTTTGATGCTATGTATGTAATTGCCCCTTTTATAAAATGCATATCAAATTGCTATACAAGTTCTCTTACTTATTTACATGTTGGCCCTACCAATATAATTTCAGGCGCAAAACTTGGTTGTTTGGTTGGTTGTTCTCCAAATACATGTATTTTAGTTTCAAAAAATACATGCATTGTGTGTAACTAAAAATGCATGTATTTTGAAAATACATAAGTTGTTAAGTTGGATATAAATCAAATAAATTGAAATATTTTCTTATGTTTGTTAGACTACGGCTTTGTTTGGGTAGCTTATTTGGTGCGGTGCGTTTTGAAAACCCACCCAGGACCATTTGAGTAACTTGTGTTTTGGCAGCTTATTCAAAAAACAACATTTTCAAACCGTTGAAATCAACATTTTCACACCGTCCCTGGTTAGGTGCGGTGGCAGCTTTCTAGTTGCAGTCTAGGTTTTCCAAAAAAAAAAAATTATAATAGTCACCACAGCTTTTTGAACAATATATTATTTTTCAGCAGCTTATTAATATGTTGCAACTGCCCCAAACATCTCAATACATTGAAATACAAGAGATGACATCGACGAGATTACTCGATGGGACGATGGCAAGCATGAGACGAGATTTCAAAATGATGAAATAGAATGAAAATGTACTTTATGGTATTTTAACTTTGTTAAAATTGTACTTTTTTGCATCTCTATTGCTTCAAAACAAAAATCAAAAAGCAATTTTTTTTTTAAATTGTAAGGGAGCATTGAAGTGCCAATGATAATTCAATGAGGGTGAGGTGGGCGCAACGCAATATTTATAAATCATCAAATACACCCCCTTTAAATTTTACTGTGTTTCTCTTGCTTCAAATCAAACACAAAAAGAGTTAAAATGCATGAACATGAAATGCAATACACTGCTAATGTTTTCTTTCAATTTGGCAGATTGGCACGAACCATCCTTAAAAATGAAAGAAAGATTAAAAGGAATAAGAACCTTAAAATTGGGTGTTCGGTGATAATTTGGGCATCGGAGACCTTCATTGTAGGCCTCATGAAATGAGCCAAAGGCTGCCCATATGTACATGAAAAGGCTTGGCTTATGATATGTAAATTGTTGGGGTCTATAGTGGTTGTTCCATCACCATACTCCAACCTCATAGTAGTCCCCTAACAACAAAAACAAAATAGTTTTACTAAAGTTAGGTGATTAAAATTTGTATTGCTTTACATGATTGAATTAAAAATAAAACTTATATGTCATACATAGCTACATAAAACTTTGATAAGAATTGTAATAAGTCAAAGCTAAGATTATAGATCTGAACTTCATTATCACAATGCTTTGAAATTCGTGCATTTAGGGATAAATTTTCTGTCAGCGCATCCGGAGACCAGATTGTGATCAGCAAGAATTTAATATCCGTTGATTTGCTTTGAAATTCGTGCATTAACATGATTAACCAATCATAATTTATAGTTCACTAATCTCAAATTAAATCCAACAGACATGAAGCAATCCTCGCCAAAATCTAAGAAAATTTCATCTTTTGGTGCTAGAATAGGCAGACATCATCTAGCACCAAGAAAAAAACAGAGTTTTTAATCAACAGAACTGTTAAAAGTTTCTTCTTTGAAACCAAATACAGCTGACACAGGAGAAACAATGGCGGAACAGGGATTTAAAAATGAAGGGGGATGGATAATTGCATACAGATCATCCGAAACATTGATATTTATAAATTAACCACCCAGGTGATTTTTTTGAACTACAGAACCGAGGTATTTACGCGCGCCACAATCAAACTTCGATAAAAAGGAAAAAATATGGGTTGGGGTTTTGCCATGAATTTTGATATTTGAGTGAGAATTTGAAAATTGGATGAAAGAGAGTCGTTGATTTGTAAATAGCAAGTTTCAGGTGTTCTGTATGCAATCGCCCATAAACATAAACCCATTTAAGAGAGCGAGGGGGAGAGACATATCTATATATATAGAGGAAGAGAGAGAGAGGAGACCTGAAGGCATGGAGGAAGCTCTGGCTGGTATCGAGTTCTCTTCTTCTGAAGATCTGAGAGCTCTCTCGCTGCACAGTAAGCTGAATCCATCTCTCTCTCTCTCTCTCTCTCTCTCTCTCTCTGCTTACTTTCCTCGTTCACTGCTTTCTACTTCTATGACAAGCAAGCTTTTGAATCTGAAGGTCTTTTTATTGGTTTGGAATGAGAGAGAAAAAGCTGGAATTTTTAAAAGGCGTCTTTTTTATTTTTAATTTGAATTGATGAGAAAGTATAAAAAAAAGCTGACTTTGAGTCATAGAATCAAACATAATGAGTTATTAGCTGATTTGAGCCATTTGTTTCTACCTCGAGTTAAATTGAATCGATTTCAAGTTCGAACAAACCAAATTACGATTTCGAGTCGTATTGAGCTCGATTAATTTTAAGTGAGTTAGCTCGAAATTGATATAACCAGTCATGAGTCAATTTCAAATTAACCCCAACTCGACTCAAAATTGACTCGTTAATAATCTTATTTCTAGTATCCAAACTATAATATTTATATTTATAGTATTTTGATGCATACTAACAAGAATGTATATTGCGATAGATTTAGGATCTGTTTTGGGCAGCTGCAGCTTATTGAATAATCTACTGATAAGTTGATTAAAAATAATCTGTTGATAAGCTATGTGCGGTAGCTATTACAAATTTTTATTTTTCTGAAAAAATCGGTTTGCAGTAAGAAAGCTGCTACTGGATCTACATAGCTGCGACATGAAAACACAGTTTTCAGCGTTTTGAAAACGCATAAACTGTCACAATTTACCCAAACAGGTCATGTGCTTTTTTAAAACGCCACCGCACCAAGTAAGCAGCCCCANAATCTGTATTGCTTTACATGATTGAATTAAAAATAAAACTTATATGTCATGCATAGCTACATAAAACTTTGATAAGAATTGTAATAAGTCAAAGCTCAGATTATAGATATGAACTTCATTATCATAATGCTTTGAAATTCGCGCATTTTAGGGATAAATTTTCTATCAGCGCATCCGGAGACCAGATTGTGATCAGCAAGGATTTAATATCCGTTGATTTGCTTTGAAATTCGTGCATTAACATGATTAACCAATCATAATTTATAGTTCACTAATCTCAAATTAAATCCAACAGACATGAAGCAATCCTCGCCAAAATCTAAGAAAATTTCATCTTTTAGTGCTAGAATATGCAGACATGATCTAGCACCAAGAAAAAAACAGAGTTTTTAATCAACAGAACTGTTAAAAGTTTCTTCTTTGAAACCAAATACAGCTGACACAGGAGAAACAATGGCGGAACAGGGATTTAAAAATGAAGGGGGATGGATAATTGCATACAGATCATCCGAAACATTGATATTTATAAATTAACCACCCAGGTGATTTTTTTGAACTACAGAACCGAGGTATTTACGCGCGCCACAATCAAACTTCGATAACAATGAAAAATATGGGTTGGGGTTTTGCCATGAATTTTGATATTTGAGTGAGAATTTGAAAAANACCACCCAGGTGATTTTTTTGAACTACAGAACCGAGGTATTTACGCGCGCCACAATCAAACTTCGATAAAAAGGAAAAAATATGGGTTGGGGTTTTGCCATGAATTTTGATATTTGAGTGAGAATTTGAAAATNACCACCCAGGTGATTTTTTTGAACTACAGAACCGAGGTATTTACGCGCGCCACAATCAAACTTCGATAAAAATGAAAAATATGGGTTGGGGTTTTGCCATGAATTTTGATATTTGAGTGAGAATTTGAAAAATGGATGAAAGAGAGTCGTTGATTTGTAAATAGCAAGTTTCAGGTGTTCTGTATGCAATCGCCCATAAACATAAACCCATTTAAGAGAGCGAGGGGGAGAGACATATCTATATATATAGAGGAAGAGAGAGAGAGGAGACCTGAAGGCATGGAGGAAGCTCTGGCTGGTATCGACTTCTTTCCTTCTGAAGATCTGAGAGCTCTCTCGCTGCACAGTAAGCTGAATCCATCTCTCTCTCTCTCTCTCTCTCTCTCTCTCTCTGCTTACTTTCCTCGTTCACTGCTTTCTACTTCTATGACAAGCAAGCTTTTGAATCTGAAGGTCTTTTTATTGGTTTGGAATGAGAGAGAAAAAGCTGGAATTTTTAAAAGGCGTCTTTTTTATTTTTAATTTGAATACATGAGAAAGTATAAAAAAAAAAGCTGACTTTGAGTCGTAGAATCAAATATAATGAGTTATTAGCTGATTTGAGCCATTTTATTTCTACCTTGAGTTGAATTGAATCGATTTCAAGTTGGAACAAATCAAATTGTGATTTCGAGTAGTATTGAGCTCGTTTAATTTTAAGTGAGTTAGCTGGAAATTGATATAACGAACCATGAGCCAATTTCAAGTTAACCCCAACTCGACTCAAAATCGACTCGTTAATAATCTCATTTCTAGTATCCAAACTATAATATTTATATTTATAGTTTTTTTATGCATAGTAATAAAAATAATATAATGTGATAGATTTAGGGTCTGTTTGGGGTAGCTGCAGCTTATTGAATAATCTATTGATAAGCTAGATGCGGTGACTATTACAAATTTTTATTTTTATTTTTTTAAATCGATTTGCGGTCAGAAAGCTGCACTGGACCTACATAAGTGCGGCGTAAAAATGCAGTTTTCAGTTTTTTGAAAACGCATAAGCTGTCAAAACACAGTTTACCCAAACAGGTCATGTGCGTTTTCGAAACGCCACCGCACCAAATAAGCTGCCCCGAACTGACCCTTAATTGTTATGCATGTATATAGGAAAATTTAGGTATTAGTTATATAAATTTATAAAAAGTGTGGGGTATCTATGTAAATCTTTCTTATTTATATATATTACATCTATATATATTATTGACCGGTCAGATCCAGTCACCGCTTTGACTATCAACCTTCATTGCTCCGCCGTTTTTGTGGAAAGCGTGATGTTCCCGCGTCAGCGGCGGTAACCTTAACGTCGCCGGTTGTTTCCAACCGCAAATGGGAACAAAAAACGGTTTGCTATTTGACATAAAACAATGGAGAGAGAATATTCTAATTAAAATCTACGCAACATAATTTTTTATTTTTTTAATATTAGTGTTTTATTAAAATAAATAAATAAATATTTATTTATTATTACAATGTAAATATAAATTTTANTTGCTCCGCCGTTTTTGTGGAAAGCGTGATGTTCCCGCGTCAGAGGCGGTAGCCTTAACGTCGCCGGTTGTTTCCAACCGCAAATGGGAACAAAAAACGGTTTGCTATTTGATATAAAACAATGGAGAGAGCATGTTCTAGTTAAAATTTACGCAACATAAATTTTTAATTTTTTAATATTAGTGTTTTATTAAAATAAATAAATAATTATTTATTTATTATTACAATGTCAATATAAGTTTTAAAATTTATAATTCATTTAATTAAATATTTACATAGACAAAGATCTTAATATAAGTAATAAATGTTTTTAAATTTTGAATATATATGATTGGATTTTTTTTAGCCCACATTCGAGTCGCATGTCGGCAGTGAAAATTATAGTATTAGATCGAACTCAATAGTCTAACTCAAGCTTGAAATCACGAGTCTAAACAAAGTTCGAACGAAATATTACATATAAACCTGCTCAACTTTGATCTACTGGAAAAATATGCATAATAAATATATTTTTGTCCTGTTCATTTAGTCTGTTATGTAGCCCACCGCTAAGTCGGCCTGAAAACTATAAATAAAGGAGGCGGTTAACTCTTACTCAAAATTTAACACATTTGATTCAATATTAGTTAAAGTTTGGCCCGAGGCTATGATACGAGCCCCTGACTAATCTCATGTGTCTAATCATTCGTACGTCGCACATAGGCGGGATCGAACCCATAACCACATAGGACTTGTGCTAAGTTGCACCACCAAAGAGTCAAGGCGAGCAGTTGATCCATAACTAGTATATAATGCACGTAATAGAGTAATATTTGTGGGGCGGGCGTAATTTGGTTTATTTTCAGTTAATTATAAATTGAAATTAAATTAATCGAAATTTTAAATTGCCATTTAAAATTTTCATAATAATTTATCTTGAATGGCTTACTTGAGGATTTCTAGAAGGTCAATAGTCATGACCCTTCGCCCATCCTCCTTTCACCTATGTCAAAAATATTTAAAAAATAAAGAATTATATTTTATATTTACACTTTCATGGTATATACTCAATAAAAAATAGGAATTTGTAAAAAAAGAAAAACAAGAGTTGTGATTTTATTGTGACTTTTGGTATTTGAGAGGGAGTTTGAAAATTGGGTGAAAGAGGTGCTAGTTTTGTAAATATTAATCTTTAGGGTGCTATATAAAAAAAGGTTGTACTATTTCACATCTAATCGCATGTAATTATTAAATATTCTCTATATTCTTCTCATAACATCAATATATTCAGGGGTTGGTTGGGATCATTTTTTATTTTTTATATTCTTATTTATTTTTTATTTTTTTATTTTGTTTATATTTTGATTTGAAATAAAAAATGCCTAAAAATATGTAACAAAATATATGAAGCAAATGTATTTTTAAAAATAAAAGAAAATTTTAACATTAAGATGATTATTAATATTGATCGATGGATGTCATCATCAATTGAATAATTAATATTTCAATTATAAACTTCAATCAATACAACTACTTTTACAAACACAACAAAAGTCTCCACTTAAATAAAGAGCTCCCGAGTAATAAAATAAGATTTAACACACACTCTGAAAAGAGAAAGTAATTAATAATGACACTATAAGTTTTTACGTGAAAAACCTGAAAAAAGAGAAAACACGAGGATGACCCAGCTGANCGTGCGCACGCGTCTTAGCCTGACTCATTGGTTGCGGCCTTCGGTGTAAGTCCCTCGAGTCGAGGGTTCGATTTCTGCGTAGAATCAATTTGCACATCTTTCTAGAAGGGGGTCCGCCCCTTGGTCATACTATAGAGTTGGTTAGCGAACAACCTTTAAAATAATAACAATAATAATAAAATAAATAAATAATGTACACACACAAAGATATATATATATATATATATATATATATATATATATATATATATATAT
>JXCR01113799.1:31371-77641 GCA_002079205.1 Phalaenopsis hybrid cultivar | reverse complement strand
CAAAACTTTACTTTTCCAGCTCTATATACATAAATGCTCTGACATGCATTTTGAGTTGCAGGTGGTGGAACGAGAAGACTCACCAGGTACACTTTTACAAGTTCACCGCATTTTATNCAATATTCCAGAGATGTATGATGTCCATATTTAGTAAGTTAATTGATGATGGATTAGAAGTATTTATGGATGTGTTGACCTCACTTTTGGATGGGTCTAAGAAACTTCTTTAGTAGCCTAGGTCTAGCCATAGGACTTTCCTATTGACTAGTCTTAGAAGATACTTCTTTAGTAGCCTAGGTCTAGCCATAGGACTTTCCTATTGATTAGTCTTAGAAAACTAGAAAATGTACCCTCACCATTCGAAACTCAAAACTCTTCTCTTTATTCAACTTGAAGTTCCACATATTGGTCTTAACCTCTAGCATTTAGTAGGTAAGATCATTATGAGGGAACTCAAGGAGAGTTCCTATAGGGTTACTTGGCCTTAGGATTGACCCTGGATGTTGGTTTGGAACTAAGATATACAATACCATACCCTCACAATACCCTGACTACATAAGAACCCAAAATGGGGATTTAATTGATCCATGGTTCATTTAGAATGGATATCTATCCAATTTTACTTGAAATGTTCATCTTGGGTCTTTTGCCCCAGACATCCCCAAGTTACCTAACTACCCTTGGGACCCCTCTTTGACCCAAAATCTCCAAAATTATAGAAATCTCAAAAAATTCCAATAAATCCCAAATATTCCCAATTTTATTTCTTTCCCACATGACCCAAGACCATCTTTAACCAAAATCCCCAAATTGTCCTTTAAAGACCCAAAATTCCCCAAATCCATCACAAATGTCTATCAATTTGATCTTAATTGACCCCGGTTCCCATCCTAAACTCAAATTTACTTTTTATATGACCAAACTAAACCAAATCCAGGATTAATTGGCCCATGATTTGAGCCCAATTTTGATTTGGGTCAAAACCCCAATCTTGACCATACGACTTAATCTCACTCAATTGAACCCATAACCTAGCCAATTGGTCTCAATTAATATTGCAACATCTTTACAACATTCTTACACATCAAAATCAACCATCAATTGGCCTTGTTGAAGCCTCAAATCCATTTGATTTTGGCCTAAATCCTAAATTCCCAAAATTAGCCCTAATATTGACTAACACCCCAAATCTCAACAATTGAATGCCTTGGACCTCAAATTGGCATCCAATTTTTGTTGAAAATCCTTTTTGAGGTCATTTGTGACCAAACACAATAATCAATTTGAGTTTAGTCCAAAGCTAGCTCAAGTTTGACCCAAATTAACCCCATATGCCTAATTTAGATCTAAATCCANTATATATATATATTTGATATTTAAAAAGAGAATGTCGGTCACTGGTGGCTCTACTAAGGTTTTGAGGCCCGTTGGCATACTCCCTTGATCTCAATCGCGTCTTTGGGGTTCGCTATGGGAGATTTGCTCAGCTCCTTCGCTGAGGTGGCCGCGGGGAAATCGACGAGTGTTGCCTCTTCTCATACTAGTATTTTGTTATGTTTCTTTTGATTTTCTTTGCAATCTAGCCGATGTTATTTGTCATCTTTTTCCTTTGAAAAAGATCACCTAATATAGTCGATTTGCTTTTTTATTGATTTTTAGGCGGTGGTGGTGCCTCTGTGGCTGCGGCGACTCCAACAGTTGCTGGTGGGGGCGGTGTAGCACAAGATGCTGCCCCTGCGGCAGAGGAGAAGGTGTTTGTTGTGTTTTGTTTCTTGATATATTCTATAACCTAATATAGTCGATTTGCTTTTTTATTGAATTTTAGGCGGTGGTGGCGCCTCTGTGGCTGCGACGACTCCAGCAGCCGGTGGTGGGGGCGGTGTAGCACAAGATGCTGCCGCTGCGGTAGAGAAGAAGGTGTTTGTTGTGTTTTGTTTCCTGATATATTCTATGACAGTTTTAATACTAGGCCCTCCAGGATGCTTACTATTCTGTTGGATTTTTAGTTTTAAACTGCAGGAGCCGAAGGAAGAAAGTGATGAACATATAGGTTTCAGTCTTTTTGATTAGAAATTATCTTTTCTTTCTTTATTTTGATTGACAAACACTTTTAAATTTCATGTGTCAGTAATGTATGATTTATTTGGAATCTCAATGTTGTTGTTGTATCTTGTGTTTTGGTTATAGACTATGGATCTATCTACAAGAAAAGTCTGTTTTCTTCATTATTTTTTCCTTTAAATTAATCATTTTTGCATCATAAATGAAACTGTTGTTGTTCACTATGAGGTCATGACAGTCATGTTTCTTTCTGCTACACTTCCACCGTGTAATCATTGTTGTAGGACTTATCCCCATTATTTGGCTTGATTTATGAATCCTCTATCTGTTTCATTACTGTTGGGTATTGATTCTATTGTTAAACCTTGTTAATTGTAATCATGTTTATGCAAATTTTATTCTTATTCTATTTAGATTATCTGTCTTTTTAAGACATTTGTTTTATTGGTTCAAACTTCATATTATTTGCATTGCTCAGGAAAAACTTGAATTATAGATTTCTACCTTGAAGTCTAAAGGCCTTCGTTTGAGTAGAACTAAAATTGAATACATGGAATGTAATGTTAGTAGTAGTAGCTCTAGTGACAGAAATATAACTATGAGTGATCAAATTATTAAAAGGTGTGAACGGATTTAGTTATCTCGGGACTATTGTTAGAAATGATGGTGATATTGATGAGGATGTTATTAGTAGAATTAAGTTGGCTGGTTGAAGTGGAGGAATGCTTCGGGCCTATGGTGTGATAGAAACATACTGCGTAGACTGAAAGGAAAATTTTATAAGATGGTGGTGAGACCTGCAATGCACTATGACGCTGAATGTTGGCCTTTAAAAGTGAAGCATAAAACTAAGTTGTGTTGCCGAGATGAGAATGATTAGTTGGATGGGCGGCTTTACACTTAGAGACAAAATGTGAAATGAATATATCGTGTAGGGTTGGTGTAGCTCCAGAGACGGACAAAATTAGTGAGAGTCGTCTTAGATGATTTGGTCACATTAAACGTCGATCATCTGATGATTTGATTAGAAGAGTAAATGTTTTAGATCCGACTTATGTTAAGAAACGCAGAGGTAGACCTAGGAAGACTTGGGCATACTGTATAAAAAATGATCTTAATTTATAGAATTAATTGAAAATATGACACTAAATAGGATGTAATGGAGAAAAAGAATTCATGTAGCCGACCCCGCTTAGTGTGATAAAGGTTTTGTTGTTGTTGTTGTTGCACATTACCGTTCATTTTGCTTATTTTTTACTTTATCTTAAATACTTGCTGATTTTACAGTTCGTCTTATTCTGTTATTTCTTCCACTTTTCTCTTTATGTGGGCAAGCTACTTTCTTTAAATTTCTAATTTTGGATACACTCAATCTGCTAGTATTTTTTCTTATAGCCTATACTTGGATCTTCACAACATATTTGGTCTTATCATAGCTTAAAAAATGATTTTTTTTGTATCCTTGATAGTACTTTGTTGTAAATGAATCCTAAGGCCCTTCTCCATTTGACCATATTTGCAACTGTAAAAGTTATATCCTTATACCCCTATTGTTTTAAATAGTTGATCTGTGATACTTGAGAAAATACCCTTATGATAGTAATTTTTTCTTAATAATTTTTAAAACTAATCATCTATTTTAATTCACCAAATTTATATATCATAAGCTTGTTGTTTGGTAGTTACTTTTTTGGTTCGTTTATTCTAAATATTTCATCCATCATCGAACTTTGCATTTACTAGAAAACAAATATGTTTGCTCTTGATAAAATTTAATTTATGAGAATTTAACAATCATTTGGATGAAAGATGATAATTCTGTTGTCTATTCAAGAATTGTGTGCTATTGTATTTAAAAAATAATTGTGTTTTATTTCTGTAAATAAAAGTTTTTTAAGTGATGTGAAAATGATTTAAATATCATGATTTATTGACTCAAATTTGATAAAAGCCAAATATGCTCTCTTCTTATGTCATAAAGAGAGTAAAATTTACCTTTCTAAATGAACAAAGCTATTTGTCCCCTCACATCTTTGATCACCCATTGCAAATTTTGTTGGTAATCTTCAAAAGTAGTTAAGAGATAAAAAGTTGCTTAAATTTATCATTTAGCCTTTTCAAATCTTACCTATTCCAAATTTATAATGGATTATGAAAGATGCATGATGATAATTGATTATATTTTTGTAATGGCATTTTATATTATGGATTTCAAAGTGTGATTGTTGTTTTCAAGTGTGTTTGCAAGAATAGTGGAATTTTGGGTAGAATTTTTTGGAGCGATGGCAAGGAAGAAGTGGATTAGTAGCATACAAGTTTTGTAAAGATGACATTCTTTGGAATTCTCCCTCCAAATATAACTGTTGGTCTAGGAATGTTTATTTACTAGGTGATATGTTATTTTAGTGTAGAATTTTATATGTAGTTGTTGAATAGCTCATATTTTTTTGTCAGACAAGTATCCATTGAAAATACATTTGAGCACTCGAGTTTGCTTCGTGGTATACGTGGAAAAAAGTGTGCATGAAGATTTTAATTAGATTGGATGTGTTGATTTGGGAATGACGATGTGTTTAGAGGAGAATTTGACTAAAAATTTGGAAATTTATGTTTGAGTGACCATTATATTAATGAGAAATGTAGCATTTACCAGAGCTCACCTTGGAATTATTTTGGAACATTTAATTTAAGTATGATTAGTTCATTCACTTTTATCAAATGTTTGCTTTTTCTTTCAGTTTGATCTGAAAGTATTTACACATGAGATAATGAGCAATCTCTTGTTTCAATAGCTTTGACTTTACACTATATTATTAAACCATTGAAATGTAGTGTTGGCTTCAGATTATATTTCATATGGAACAATCTCGTGACTCAATGATTAGCATTAATGAATATAATTAATCAGCTATTATTTGTGATATCGCCGAGTCTAGATTACCTTCATTCATCATTATGGATCAAAAATAAGGATGCAGATTATTATGGTTGACCATAAAAAGGGTTGTTTGGATGACCTAAATTTTAATTTGATAAGTTGTAGGTATTTTTTTTCCCTCTTAAAGCAAGGCAAGATATAATCTCTTTTTTACAAGAAATTTGGATGCTCTAGGCATAATGCCCATAGCATGACAATATTCTTTTTATCCTTGCTATGAGATGGTACTCTGCACCTTTTAATTATTTATTGCCACTTAGGGCTCGATTTGAGAGGACTTCTCTGCTCCGTTGCTGTGTAGTAGAAGTTGAGACAACGGTCTGCGAGCATTTGGAGGAGCACCTTCTCCCAGCTTTTCCTCCCCCTTAATGCCTATTCTGTGCAAATTCTCAACGCGAAGATGCCATGACTTTCTACCATACGTTCGGCATTCGTTAAGTGGTAATATCGAAATTATCTTTCCATATGGGGTGGTCCTCATCTATTGCTCCGCCACAATTTCCCTGCTTTGCCTCAATTTCCTTTTTGACTTCAGCTATTTACGCTTTTCTCCTGGCCATCCTACTAGCTTCCTTGTGCTTGATCCCTGTGGATCGCACGCTTTGATGAATCTCCTCTCTGTCTTCTATAGATCTTGTCTTATCCTGGAGTGTTATTTTTTTGAAGTCTGTCTTCCTTTTCCTGCATCTTTATTTTTTTCTCAGCTGTTCAAGCATTTTTTTCCAGTTAAATTATGGATTTGTAGTCCAGCTTGCATTATCTGTTTTGTTCTTTTACTTCATGGTTTTATGAATATTTCAAAAATATGATGTTTTATTCATTAGTTAACTCTTGTTAGCTTTTTAGTGGTACCCAACATTGTGTACAATGTATAGTATTTGTTTCCTGTATATTGATTCCACCGAATATTATTTTCTTGTTCGACTTTTCTGAATTTTTTTTTCTTGTTAATGAGCCAAGCGCCAGGTACATAGATATCTTTGTAGCATTTATTGTTGTAAGGCTGGTTAAATTCTCTTGAAGTTACTTGAATTGCTGGAATTATAAGTGCTGCCTTCCTTTCATTATTATTGTTATTTTTCTTCAGATAAATGTCTCTAATTAAGTTTTAGACCAATTAGTTTTGTTTGTAGGCTTTGGTTGGATTGAGGAAAAATGGAGGAAAAATAACATAAAATGCCAACAATTATCGTGCATTTACATATTTCACACCTAAACTTTCATATTTACATACATAGTACATTGTTGCTTTAAACCTATGCATTAGAAGGTGTTTTTCACTGCTAAAATGTGGTAATAATGATATTTTGTATGTCAATTACATACTTGAGTTTTGTGTATGTACGTATGAATGTTCAAGTGTGAGAAATGCAAATACATACAAATTGTGTGTTATGTTTGTAGTTCCAGTATGCTCTACTGCATTTCGCTTGGCACGATAGCTTCTAGTTGAGTTTCTCTTGTTTTAGCGTAGTTTCGTGTTTGGGATTTGGTGTTTAGTAGGTTGATATTTTTTGGATTTAGGATCTCTTTTGTACTTTATATATTGGCTAGATTATTTGCTTGATTATTTTTTTTGGGATTTGGACTCTTGGATTGGTTAGATAGGACACTGAGATCTGAAGAAAATTTTTTGTCTTTGGATGGGCAAAATATTTAGGTTTTGTTAATGAAGTATGGATTTATATTTGGAAATTTATACTTTATGATGAGATCTAACCTTGACAGATCTGCAACCTTTTCATATAGTTCTCTGGTTTCTTTTCAATTGGCTAGTTAGTTGAAAAGATTCTTTTATCTATGATTTGGTTATGATTTGGTTTCAATTCAGCTAGTGAGCATTATGTAACAACATCAGTTTACAATTACTGCCCATTTCCTCATTCGTTCTGCCAAAAAAAAAAACTGAACAATTTGTTGTGGTTGAGTTTGATTTTATGATAGTGTTAGATTTCTTACATCTAATGTAAGTTGAAAGTTGATGGTTCCTTATATAAAATTGAGGAAGACTTGCGTATATACCACTCAATTCCTATGTATCTACCTATGTAATTCATAAACTTCAATTTTTACATACATGATAACTTTACATCGTGAAAACATGTATTTTACTTTTTAAAAGTCAAAATATTTTAGTGGTATAAATATAAAAGGTAAAGTATAGGTGTTATATATATAAATGGGTGGTATTTATCTCAAAGGACACTAAATTTTATTGCTATGGTCGATAATATTTCTCCACTTATGCATAGTTTACTTGTCTTGCTCTCTTTCAATTATCTTATTACCAGCATTTTTTTAATGAGGTTACTGGCCTCATCCTAAGTCGAAAAATTTGGATTATTTTTTATGGCGAGTATTTAGGTGGTATGTGATATGTGATACTTCTATTTCCTATGCATTTTAAAAAGCTAAAATGGTGTTATTTTTGATGTGTCGGTGTTACAAATATAGAAGGTAAAGTATAGGTGTTAGATTTATAAATACATATTGTATCTCAAAAACCACTAAATTTTATTGCTATGGTTGATAATATTTCTCCACTTTAGCATAGTTTATTTGTCTTGCCGTCTTTCTATGATGTTATTACCAGCATTTTTTATTGAGGTTATTGACCTCATCATTACGACGAAAAATTTGGGTTGTTTTTGATAGGGAATATTTGGGTGGTATGAGATATGTGATACTGCTAATTTCTCTGCATTTACATACTACTCAACTTTTTTGACTTTAAATATCTTCCACCTAAACTTTTAGAATGGAAAAATTACATCACCAAAATATATGTGACGAAAGACTTGGGTGGTATGTGATACGTGATACTATTAACTCTTATTTATTCAAATACCATCCAATTTCTTTGTATTTACATATCAAAACACCATTTTTAAAATGTGAAATAAATCGTTTCATGCATTGGTAAGATGGCTTGCTGGTTTAAATTAAAGTTTAGGAGTTATATTTGTAATGCATAGAAATTGAGTGCTATGTAGGCAGTTCTTTGCGTAACTGCCACCCAACTACTATGCATTTACATATTTAACACCTAAAGCCTTGCTTTTTATACTTAAAACCACCCAAATCTTGCATATCACATAAAAATATTCCATTTGTACTTCTAAAAAGTGAAATTCACTCTGACAGAGAATAATTAGGAGACTTGTTATGTTTCCTTTAAATTAAAATTTGTTTGGTTGTCATCTTTTTGTCTAGTCAATTAAGCTTTTGCGGTTACTTGAAAGAATCACATAAGGATATTGTATCAAACTTTTGGGGCGTTTACATACATGCCACAAAGTTCTAATGCATTTACATACATACCACCCAATTCTTATATATTTACGTATCTACAAGCCGAACTTTTATCATTTATCCCACCCAAATCTTTTGTATCCCTACAAACGTTCCACCATTTTATTATTTATAAATTGAGATGCACATTTTCATGCATTTGCTTAGGTGGCATGTATGTACAAATTCACGTTTATGTGCTAAAGATTGGTATGGCTTGCTATTTTATTTGTAAAAATTTCTTATTTAATGTTCAGAACTCACAGAAGAATCAAATACACCTTTGTATTCATTACTTATGATTCATAAATAAATCCAATATTGTGAAGTAACTTCAAATTTTATAGCAGCAGAAAAGGTGATAAATACAATTTTATAAAAGTTCCAATTATCCTGCTCCAGCTCCTTTTCCATCAAGACTACTGATTCGATTATTTATTTGGTCTGATAATTTACGAAATTTTAGCTCAGGAAAAACTCTTGTTTCAGATGATTAGCAATTAACAATGGCAACTTGGTCTTATAACTCATTCGAGAAGTAGATAATGGGCTGCTTGCCTTTTTTTAACTCGGTAATTTTGTAAAGTTACTTTTAAAAGAACTTTGAAAGGAGAAACTCATCAAAACAAAGCCCAAGCGATTTGAAGAAGCAACTTAGATAGGAGCCCTGCTGAAAGATAGAAGTTACTTTAGAGATTGTCAAAGCTGCAAAATGATCCGAACTGTTTTTTTAATTTACTTAATTTATGCATATTATGTTTGATTTTGAACTGCCATTAATAATTTGCCACAACTGATATTCTGATATGTATTGATTTTTAATTTTATTTTAGGTTTGTAAAGTTTATATGGGTTGATGTACAAAAAGCACTAAAAATTATTTGGTTATCAATAACTTCATTTCTTCTTAAAGTCAAAAAAATTTTTGTTGAAGAAGATTTATTAAGTTTTTAAGTCCTTCACCTTCATCTAATTTAATTATGAATTTGTGAAATTAAACACAAAACATAAGATGTTCATATTTCTTATGAAATTTTTTCTTATAGCTTGTGTTTAATTTGAGCAGCTATACTTTTATATTATAGGGAATTCATTTTTTTTAATTATGAGTCTTTAATATATATATATGGGTACTCAAAGAGCAACATAACCTAGTCCACTAGATTTCATGCTTGTTTCATGGAAAGCTTGCTACTTTTCAACATCAAGTAGTCCTATCCCATAAATGCGCATGAAGAGCGAGGAGAATCTCCAACAGTCTTTCAAAGCAAAGACACCGACACTCCAAACACATCTTCTAAGTTTAATGAAGAATGCATGGAATCAAATTTTCAACATTTACACCGCTAGAAAAAAAATAAAGAAAATAAGACCAGCTCAGATTTTAGCAGAAATAGTTGCCTTCCATGAAAAGGAGGAACTTTTTTCTTGAATAGATCCTATAGATCCACAATATTAGCAAGGACTTCTGCAGCTGTTGTATCATTTCCTGCTCCTGCTCCCTGAATCACCAGAGGAGAGTTCTTGTAACACTTACTGTATATTTCCACCACGTTGTCACTTAAGCAATGGAAGACCATGGTTGATGAAGTCCTCTATAGACATTGATTTAGGACCCATATTATCGGGATACAATGAATCCACCTTATCATCTTTCAAGTTTATTCAATGTACAAGAAGGCGAGCAAGGATCAAGGCCTTTTTGGCAACATCTATCCCACTAAGATCATCACGTGGATCTGGTTATGTATATCCAAGACATTTAGCTTCTTCAACAACAAAGCTAAACAATTTTCCATCCTCCAATTCACTCATCACATAACCCAGGGTACCACTCTAGCTCCCAATAATACGATAGATAGGATCTCTTAATGAAAGGACACGACTGGCAGAAGCAATGATAGGAAGACCAGCTTCGATAGTTGATTCAAAACGGATATGGCAGAAATTAGAGATCAACTTCTCAAAGTCTTCAATTTTACTTGTCAGTGGTTTTTATCCAAGGTGAGTACCCTGTTTTAGTAATTCTGTAGTCTCTGAGATGGCATAACAATAAGCTAGTACTACACTAGTGGATCTGCCAAGAAGACCATCAATATCAAGAACCTTTTTGCTTGCTTCTAAATCCATGAAATTTTGAAGTTCGCCTAAATCCAGCAGAAATGACAGTGAAGACCCCGATGATTTTCTCCTGCAGATTTCTTTCAATAAGTTATCTTTTAAGTTCCAAATTGAAAACATCATGGACAACACGCAAGGAGCGACTGTCACAGATTCCTACAACTCGAAGCGCCAAGCCCTGCTTCGAATGGAGAGAACGGCAGGCAACGATGTGAGCGAGAAGCTGCCGATCGATGTCACCGCAACCCGTGAGAAGAATGGGAATGCTCTTCATTTACGACCACTGGCCTTACTGCTGTTGGCTTGGCCCTCTGTAGCCACGTGTCACATCCCACGGATGGAAGATGGAGGCTAAAGAAATAAGTGTTTACCTTCTCTAACTCTTCTTCTTATTCTACTTTCAAGAGAGTGCTTTTAGTTGTTAGTTGAGAATGTTAGACTGATTTAGTGCTAAGAGAGAGCGCTAACGCCGCATGGATAACTCGAGGAAAGTTAGTCCGTGACAGTTGGTATCAAAGCCTTGGTTCGAGGGAATGACAAAAAGCGTCAAGGAGGACGTGATGGAGTCGGAAGCCACTAATGTGGAGTCATCTCAAGGGCAAGGTCTCAAGGAGCAAAGGGACCCCGTTGCACCCAAGCCATATGGGAGGTCTAAGGAGATCATGCTAGGCTTTGATTCACGCCTTGCTCGGATGGAAGAGGTAATGAATGGCATGGAGGGCCAAGTAAAGGACCTTGGCCAAAGGGTTGATGGACTCGAGGAGGAGGACGTCACCATCCATTCAACAATCAGAGGTATGAATGACATGGAGGGCCAAGTAAAGGACCTTGGCACAATCATCTCTTCAATTGGTGTCGTAGGATTGTTCAGCCCTTGTTTCACGAATCCTCGTTCCTTGATCAATCTCCTCTTCATCAACACTTTGTTGAAGATTCACTGCGCATCGGAACTAATGAACTTCCTTCTATTGAACACTCGAGGGCGATGATTTTCAGGGGAATTGAACGCCATAGGGATGAATTTGGTAGAGTGATTTTTCGGTTTTGGGAAAATATGGACTTAGGAATCGAATTTGGGAGTTTAAATGGAGAAACTCTTACCTAAAACCGCCAAAAACCGCCAATTCAAACTCAAGAAATTGTTTTCCCGCCGGCCTCGTCGTTGGTGGCGTCAAGGGTGCCGTCGGCGAGCCTTTAGAATATAATTTCCTGGACTCTCGGGAAAAACCCGCCGTCCGCGGCGTCAATGGCGCCGTCGGCGCCCAAGGAAAAAATTGCACAGTTTCGCTCTGGTCCAAATGCATTCCAATTTTTCTATAGATATATAATTTTCATGATAATTCAAGGGTAAATAAGAGTAGTAGAGTGTAATACTACCACTAACTAAAGATAATTTCAATTAAAATTACTATAATCGCAATGAAAATAAAGATAACTATGGCATAAAGCGCTTGGTTTAACGTCGTCAGCCCGACCTATTTAGGTATTATTCAGGTTGACTGATCATTAAAATCTCTTTAAAATTTGGTATTTTACCCTCAAAATATAATTTTAATCTATGTTCTATTACTTTAAATCTATTTCCAGTCTTTTGATCTTCAATTTCAACTGTTCCGTAAGTATAAACTTGAGTCACAGTAAAGAGTCCTAACCAATGAGACTTCAATTTCCCAGGGATTAACTTCAGTCTTATATTGTATACCAAAACTGCTTGTCCTAGTTCAAAGTTCTTTTGGTTAATCTTCCGATCATGTCATAACTTTAGTTTTTCGTTATAAATTCTGTCGTTATCATAAGATTTATATTTCTTAATTCTTTTAATTCATTTAGTTGCAATAATCTCTTCTCACCAGCATCTTTCAAATTATAATTAAATTCTTTAATCGCTCAATATGCTTTCTGCTCCAATTCTACTGGTAAGTGACAAGTTTTTCAAAAAATTAGTCTGTAAGGAGTCATTCCAATAGGAGTTTTATAAGCAGTCCTGTAAGCCCATAATGCGGTTTCCAGTCTAGTAGACCAATCTACTCTACTAGGGTTTATAGTTTTCTCCAATATTTATTTAATCTCTCTGTTCGAAACTTCAGCTAATCCACTGGTTTGAGGGTGATAAACAGTAGAGATTCTATGAATAATATGAAACTTTTCTGCCAATCTCTGAATGTATCTATTCCAAAAATGGGATCCTCCGTCAGTGATAATCGTTCTCGGCATTCCATATCTAGTGAAAATATTTTTCATTAAAAATTTTGACACTTTTAGCGTCACAACGAGGTAAAACTTGTGCTTCAATCCACTTTGAAACGTAGTCTACCACAATTAATATATATAAGTTTCCGAATGAAGGAATAAATGGTCCCAAGAAATCTAATCCCCAAACATCAAAGATCTCAACTTCTAACATGAAATTCAAGGGCATTTCATTTCTTCTAGATATATTGCCAACTCGTTGACATCGATCACAAGTTTTTATGTATTTTTAAACATCTCTAAATATAGTAGGCTAATAGAATCTAGCTTACTCACAAGTTTTTATGTATCTATAAACATATCTAAAGATAGTAGGCCAATAAAATCCAACTTGTAAAATTTATTAAGCAGTTTTATCAATCCCAAAATGTCCTCCAAATTCAGAATCATGACATTTCTGAATGATTATTTCAGTTTCTTCATAAGGTGCACATCTTCTCATAATAAGATCATTACATTGTTTATATAAAAATGACTCATCCCAAAAATATGCTTTCGCATCATGAATAAATTTTCTTTGTTGTTGCAATGTCAGCATAGGTGGTAAAATATCACTTACAATATAATTAACAATATCAGCATACCATGATATTTTTCACTCATTAATATTATAAAGTTGTTCATCAGGGAAACTGTCTGTAATTTCATTGTCGGTGTCCTATAATTAATGATTTTCTAATCTCGGCAAATGATCAGCAATTTGATTATCAGTTCCCTTTCTATCAATAACCACAAGATTAAATTCTTACATCAAAAGTATTCATCTAATTAACTTTTTTTTATGCATCATTTGCATCAGATATTTAATAGCAGAGTGATCAGTGTGCACAACACATTTAGTTCCAATTAAATAAGATCGAAATTTGTCTAAAGCATACACGATGACTAGTAGCTCTTTTCAGTAATAGTATAGTTAATTTGAGCATTATTAAGAGTTTTACTAGCGTAGTACATCACTTTAAAAATCTTTTCATACCTTTGTCCCAAAACAACTCCAATAGCATAATCACTAGCATCGCACATCAGTTCGAATAGTTTCTTCCAGTTAGGTGAAACTATAATAGGGGCTGTGATTAATTTTTCTTTTAATAATTCAAAGACATTTAAACAATTTTCAGTAAATTCAAATTTCTTGTCCTTTTCTAAAAGTTGGCATAGAGGATTAGTAATTTTTGAAAAATCTTTAATGAAACGCCTGTAAAAATCAACATGTCCAAGAAAACTTCTAACCTCTATTACGTTAGTACGAGGTGTTAATTTCGATATAACTTGGATTTTTGCAGGGTCAGCTTCCATACCATTTTATGAAATTTTATGCCCTAAATCAATTCCTTCTGCAACCATAAATTGACATTTCTCCCAATTTAGAACTAAATTAGTTCTTTCACATAACTCAAATGCTTTTTCAAGATAATTTAAGCATGCTTCAAATGATGTTCCAAATACAGAGATATCATCCATAAATACTTCCAATCCATCATCAATTAATTTACTAAATATAGACATCATACATCTTTGAAATGTTGCAGGTGCATTACATATTCCAAAAGACATCAAATATGGACATCATACATCTCTGGAATGTTGCAGGTGCATTACATAATCCGAAAGACATTTCGAAAAGCAAAAGTTCCAAAAGAACTAGTAAATGTTGTCTTTTCTTGATCCTCAGGAGCAATATATTCCAAAAGGACTAGTAAATGTTGTCTTTTCTTGATCCTTAGGAGCAATAGGAATTTGATCGTAACCAAAAGGACTAGTAAATGTTGTCTTTTCTTGATCCTCAGGAGCAATAGGAATTTGATGGTAATCGATATATCCATCTAAATAGCAAAAATATTTGTGCCTAACAAGTCGATCTACTATTTGGCCTAAAAATGGTAAAGGGAAGTGATCTTTCCTAGTGTCAGTGTTTAATTTTCTATAATCAATGCAAATACGCCACCCAGTAACTTGTCTAATAGATATTAATTCGTTATTCTCTTTTGTTTCAACAATCACTCCTTTCTTAGGAACACAATAAATTGGACTTACCCACTCACTATCTGAAATAGGATATATAATTCCAGTGTCTAACCATTTCAAAATTTCCTTCTTTACTACTTGTTTCATCATTGGGTTTAATCTCCTTTGTGGATCAACTCTTGGTTTATATTTTTCATCTAATATAATTCTGTGCATACAGATCGAATGACTGAGTCCTTTAATATCAGCTAAGGTCCAACCAAAAGCTTTCTTATATATTTTTAATGTGTCTAAAAGTCTTTGTTCTTGCAAATCATCTAACTCTGAAGATATAATAACAGGTAATGTAAATGAGTCTCCTAAAAACACATACTTCAGGTGGTTAGGTAGTATTTTCAACTCAAGTTCAGGTGTTTTTATAATTGACGGAATTAGATTTTTATCAGCATTTTCTGTAACATCCATTATTTCAAATCTTTCCTGAACATAATCTAGTTTTTCATTTTCTACTTCATAATTTCAGCTGTGTCTTCAAATTGTTCTTTCTCTTCAAAATGTTCTTCTTATTCAAAATGCTTTTTATCTTCAAAATATTCTTTAAAATGTTTGTTCAGTAGATGTTCAATAATTTCCATGCGAAAACATTCATTATCTCTTTCAACAACAGGGTATTTCATAGATTTCACAATGTTAAAAGTCACTTCTTAATCATTAACTCTTATAGTTAATTCTCCTTTTTGAACATCTATCATAGCTTTTCCAGTAGCTAAAAATGGTCTCCCTAAAATGATAGGTATTTCTTTATCTTCCTTCATATCTAAAACAATAAAATCCACAGGAAAGATAAATTCATCAACTTTTACTAAAACATCTTCTATAACTCCCTTAGGATAGGTAACTGATCTGTCCGCTAACTGAAGAGTTACAGAAGTAGGTGAGACCTCCTAATCCTAATCTTTTGAAAATTGATGGAGGCATCAGATTAATGCTGGCTCCCAAATCACATAAAGCTTTTCCATAAAATTTTTCACCAATAGTATACGGTATAGTGAAACTACCGTGATCTTTTAATTTTTCAGGAAGCTTTTTCTGGATAATTGGACTATACTCTTCGCTAAGTGCAACAGTCTCATGATTAGTAAACTTCCTTTTCTTGTTCAGAATATCTTTCATAAACTTCACATAATCGGGCATTTGCTCTAAAGCTTCTACGAAGGGAATATTTACCGTTAATTTCCTTAGAATTTCTAAAAACTTGAAAAATTTTTTATTCTGCTTAAGCTTCTACGAAGGGAATATTCACCGTTAACTTCTTAATAATTTCTAAAAATTTTGAAAATTGTTTATTCTCTTTATTGTGCTTATTCACCGTTAACTTCTTAAGAATTTCTAAAAATTTTGAAAATTTTTTATTCTGTTTATGTTGCTTCAGTCTTTGAAAAATGGCGTTTCTAAAAATTTTGAAAATTGTTTATTCTGTTTATGTTGCTTCAATCTTTGAGGAAACGGCGGTGGGGTTTCTCCACAGTAATTTTCATTGGTGTAAATGGATATTCTAAATCTGGGTATTCATGATCTTTTTCTTTTTATTTATCCACTTTTTCTTTTTCAGTTTCTGTTTCTTCCTGTACTCTTGTTTCTAGTTCTTTTCCACTTCGTAATTGTATCGCTTTTATATGTTCTTTTCCTTGATCTTTAGGATTTGGTTACACAGTGCTAGGAAAAGTTCCTAATGTTTAGCGCAGTAGCGATATGCCCTAATTGATTTTTAATATTCTTAATAGCAGTTCCTTGATTTTGGAATTGATTTCCTTGATTCTACAATTGTTGACCCATATTTAATATCAGCTCTTCCACAGACAACTTCTTTTCCTTAAATTGAGTGTTACTGTTAAATCCTGGTGGATAAGAAGGTCTACAATTAACATTTCCTTGGTTGGATGAATTCTGTTTGCCCATTGTTGATTTGTAGAAGAATTGTTATTCCAATTAAAATTTGGATGATTCTTCATTGCCCATTGTTGATTTGTAGAAGAATTGTTATTCCAATTAAAATTTGGATGATTCTTCCAAACTGGGTTACAATAGTTCCATTGTTGATTTGTAGAAGAATTGTTATTCCAATTAAAATTAGGATGATTCTTCCAACCTGGATTATAATAGTTCGAATAAGGATTGTTGGGTCTATTGTTAATAGCATTTAAAGTGTCATATGAAGGTTGAACATCCACAAATTGCTTAGATGAATTATCTTCCATCATAGTAGGTGTTGAAGAATAATTCATTATCCACAAATTGCCCAGATGAATTCTCTTCCATCACAAGAGGTGTTGGAGAATAATTCATCCCACTGATCTAATTTCTTTGATATTGCAGCAATTTGCGAAGCTAACATAGATATTGCATCAGAATCGTGGATATTAGCTACTCTTTTAGGATTCACCCTTTCAGAGGACCATTAAAAATTGTTGGTCGTCATCTCTTCTATTAATAAATAAGCCTCATCAAAAGTTTTTGACATGGATGAACCACCAGCCAGGTAACGAATTATCAATCTAAGACATCCCACTAATCCATTATAAAAAGTTTGAATTATCAACCAGTCAGGTAACGAATGATGAGGAAACTTCCTAAGAAGATCTTTAAATCTCTCCCAAGCTTCATATATTGATTCTCCATAAATTTGGCAATTCCTAAGAAGATCTTTAAATCTCTCCCAAGCTTCATACGACTCTCCATCAATCTGACAAAATGTCATTTCTAAGTTTAGCAGTTTTGGATGGAGGAAAATATTTGGATAGAAATTTCAGTGAAAGTTCTCCCCAAATGTTATGTCATTTCTAAGTTTAGTAGTTTTAGATGGAGGGAAATATTTGGATAGAAATTTCTATCTAAGAAGATCTTTAAATCTCTTTCAAGCTTCATATATTGACTCTCCATCAATCTGACAAAATGATGTTATATTCTAATAGATCCAGCGATAGAGGGAAATATTTGGATAGAAATTTCTGTGACAGTTCTCCCCAAGTTCTAATAGATCCAGGAGCTAACAAATTTAACCACATCTTAGCCTTATCCCTAAGTGAAAAAGGAAAAAGTCTAAGTCTGACAACATCGTTTGAAACTCTGTCATATTTAAAGGTAGCACAAAGTTCTAAAAAACCAGCAAGATGTAAATTAGCATCTTCATTTGGCGTACCTCCAAATTGGTTGTTCTGTACCATTTGGATAATAACAGGTTTAAGCTCAAATGAATTAGCAGCTACATCAGGATTTTGGATAGATAAGTGAATTTCATCTGCTGTAGGATTTGCATAATCTCGTAAATGTCTAGGTTGGTGTTCATTTTCTATTCCTTGATTGTTCATGTCGTTCTCCATTGTATCAAAATTTCTAGGTTCTCTTCTAAGTTTTCTAATTCTTCTAACAGTGCGTTCGAATTTTGAAACGTAGGGTATAAGATTTTCAGGTCCAAATTACGCATACAATTGAAATCAGTACACAGAAGAACAATTTATTAAAAATAAAAATAAGTTGCAATTCAAGTAAAAGTTTTCTATTAGTTCTAATTTGTCCGTTACTCTAATTATGATTCTTGTTTACTCCCGAGCAATGACGCCAAAAACTTGACCGGACGACTTTTTATATGCTTATAAATTTGATAAAGATGTATATGTATAATATTCAATAATGTTAAAGTCGCACTTATCAACGCAAGTATACGTATCGCCAAGTAATACAGGGCTCTAGTGGAGTCCCGTTTATCGATCCCACAAGGAGTAATATTAGAGGCTACAGACTAGGATTATGGAAAATCAATACTCAATTACAACAATATGGTTCAATTTGCTTTTCTGTCACTATAGGCAAATGAAATAAATATGTAATTGTAATAACTCATAAATAGCTAATTCTAATAATAAAGTTTTAATGTGAAATATATATATAGGAAAACATCCTTCTCCTTGCCAAGAAAATATAGTGAATGGATGAAATGAAGCAGTTTAAATTGTGTTGTGCCAAATAGGAACATACATATTCTTTACCCTTTGGCCCAGGCATAAAAAACATTGACTAATTCTATGCTTGGTTACTGATTCTGCGGCTAGGCTGGGAGGATACCGGCTCTCACTTCGGAGCTCCCACGTTCCCCTCACCTGAGGGCTAACATCTACACATCAGCACTCAAAAGATAGGACCAAATTGAGGATTTTAGTCTGCCATTCTAAAATATCCAGTTCTACGCCCGATAATTGTATTTCCCTATTTATTTGCACCCAATTTTCAAGGGCTTCAAACTCCCTGAATCTTGGATGTAATCTTCACTTTAGTTGTAAAACTCAACATATTTTAACAAATCAATTGACCAGATTGAAAGTAAATTAAGATTGAAGTGAAAAGATCATCACAACTTCTTTAACATTTTCAAGGCTCAACTAATTCAAATCACCTTTTTCACAAATCTCAAGACAAGGAGAAAGACAAAGAAAATTACTCAGAAATCATGGGGAAGATACGACAAAACTTGAAATATATATATATAAAAACAACGTCATACAAACTACAACAAGTAAATAATACTTATCTCTAATTCCTCCCCACAACAAACTCCTGGAATTTCATCTCAATCTCTTCTTTTCTTTACAACACACAGAATTCTTCTTCGAAGAGGAAATGAGGAAGAAATCTCTCACTTTCCCTCCACTCTTACAATCCCTCAAAGAATTCCTCACAACCTGACTACTTTTGATCTCTCTAAAATGCTGGAACTTATTTAAAATTATTGAGAGAGTCCTCAAATTTTCGACCAAAATATTCTTTTAAAGTTGTAGAGGAGTTTTCCCAAGAGTTACTTAAGCATCTATTCAAAATTCGGCCTTATCCATTGCATTTTTTAGCATAACCGCCGATCTCGCCGTCGGCGGCCTCGAGGGCGCCGTCGGCAGCCTTCTGGAATATTTGATCTCTAGTCTCGGGAAAAACCCGCCGTCGGCGCCCTAGTTCAAATCTTCACATTTTGGTTCTTTTTGCTCCAAATTTGCTCCTTTTTGCATCTTTTTGCTCCAATGACCCTAATTCATCATTTCTGCAATAAAACATCAAAAATACCATTCTTTAAAGTGCAATATCATCAAAATTAGTGTAAAATAGGTATGAAAATCTCAACATATTTTCCTTTGGTCAACTCTCTAGTTCCTCGAGCCTGAGCTTTTCACTTTCTTTTGTTGTAAGTTGGTTGGCAACTACGACTCTGAGAGACGACGTCTAAATTTCTAATGGTAGTACGGCCTCAGACCCGTACACGAGCATGTAGGGTGTACACTGAGTGGGAGTCCTGAACGTCGTCCGGTAGGCCCACAAAGCTTCTAATAATTTATTGTGCCAATCTCTTTTGTTTTCGTCGAGTGTTTTCCTTAAAATATGTACTAGTGTTTTATTGAAGGCTTCAACCAACCCATTTGCTCTAGGATAGTAAATTGTAGAGTGTCTCCAGTCTATCCTGTGTCGTTTGACAAAATTATTGATTTTGGTGATCTTGAAGGCTGTCCCATTGTCAGAGATTACTCTGCGCGGTACATCGAAATGATAGACGATTTGGCTCCTGAAGAATTGAAAGACGTACTGTACTGTAACCTATTGTAATGGCACTGCCTCTACCCATTTAGAGAAGTAATCCGTAGCCGCAAGAATAAATTTGTGTCCCTTAGAGGATGGGGGGTCTATCAGACCTATTATGTCCGTGCCCCAACACTCGAATGGCCACGAGGCGACAGTTGAGCATAACACATTCGGAGGTTGGTGTAAGAACACCCCATGCACTTGATACTGGTGACATCTTCTGGCTGTATCCATGCAGTCAGACATCATTGGTGGCCAATAATATCCGAGTCCTTTGATCTTCAGTTTCATCTTTGGTCCCGACTGATGAGCGCCACACAATCCGGTATGTACTTTGACAATATTTTGTGCTTCGGCTTTGCTTAGACACCTCAACTACATCTGATTGAATGATCTCCTGTAGAGGACATCACCAACTAGAGCATATGACATAGCCCTTTTTGTAATGTGGTGTGTCTCAGACTTATCCTCTGACAGCTTTCCAGTTTACAAATATTCCTTTAATGTCTTGCGCGAATCTTCATTGATATCAGCAACCGCAATTATCGTTTCTTCTTCTTTCTCGAGCTTGTGTAGAGTTTCGAGATTGATTCGAGACAAAACTTGTCTTTCTTGTACTGTGACATCAATGGAATCCTCTGGGGGACATGCCAGCTTTTTAGCAAGTTTTGCCAGAGCGTTAGCATAGGCATTATCTCCTAGAGGAGTCCGGTAGAAAGTCACATTTGGGATCCGTTCCAGTAGCTCATCCTGTACTGATGGTATTCTGATAATCTAGAGTTCAAAATCTTGTATTGTCCTGCGACTTGCTGGATGACGAGTTGTGAGCCGCCATAGATGACAATATTTGTTATATCTATTGAAATTGTCAACTCTAATCAGGTGATTAAGGCTTCATATTCTTCTTGTTTGTTGGTACATGGCTCTTTTAGGTGGTATGAGAACCTCAACATACACTTATCTGGCGTGATAAAGATCAAACCAATACCTGCCTTGCCTGGTATAACTGTGCCTGATCCTTTGTCCTTTCTGGCTGATGAAGCTCCGTCGAAGTACATTTCTCATTGTTGCGTGTTAGAGAATTCCATTTGTATTACCTGCTCATATGGTATTTCATCATTGAGAGAGGACCCAGCTGGAAGTGGGTGTGCAGCGAGGAAGTATGCTAAAATATGTGCCTTGATTGGATGGAAGGGAACAAAAGTTATATCAAACTGCAATAAAATCATTGACCATCCTGCTAGACGTCCGGAGAGTGTTGGTCGGGTCTCTAAATATCGCAACAGATTAACTTTTGAAATGAGGGTAATCTTATGAGAAAGCATGTAATGTCTAAGCTTTTGGGTGATAAAAATTAAAGCGGACATTGCTTCTCAATAGGTGGATACTTTATCTCCGTCGGTATTAGGCGATGACTTAAATAGTAGAGTGCGTTTTCTGTACCCTCATCACTGACTTAGGCTAAGAGGGCTTCAAGAGAGTCTTCTAAGGCCGCGGTATAAAGTATCAATTGTTTCTCTGGAATAGGGGCTGTCAAAATAAGAGGTATCATTAAATATTGTTACGTCCTCGAAGGCTCGCTGACATTTCTCCTCCCAAACAAATTTGGCGTCCTTTTTAATTAAAGGCGAGAAGGGCTGACACCTACCTGAGAGATTAGAAATAAAGCATCTCAGATATGCCAACTTTCCTTGGAAGGAACGTAGTTGTTTCAAGGTTTTGGTTGGAGGTATTTCCAAGTTATCTTTAATCTTATCCAGGTCGATCTTGATTCCTCGATGACGGACAATGAATCCTAGAAACTTCCCGAAGGTAACGCCGAAGGCGCACTGCACTTTAAGGGATTCATCTTAAGATCATATCATCGTAATCGTTCAAACACGATCCTCAAATCATACAAATGGTCTATTTTTTATTTATTTTTGATCACCAAATCATCCATGTAGCATTCCACTTAGTTGTGAATGAGATCATAAAAAATCTTCGTCATTGCACGTTGATATGTTGCTCCAGTGTTCTTTAGGCCGAACGACATTACTGTACATCAGAAAATTCTGATAGGTATTCTGAAGGCTGTAAGCGTTGCAATCTTGGGAGCCATCTTGATTTGGTTGTATCCCGACGATCCGTCCATGAAAGAGAAAATTTCATGTGTAGAAGTGATATCCACCATCATTTCTGGTATCGATAATGGGAATTTGTCTTTCGAACATGCTTTGTTCAAATCTCTGAAGTCAACACAAACACGTATTTGTCCATTTTTCTTCTTAAATGGGACAATATTGGCTAACCATGTGGGGTATTTCTCTTCTTTTACAAAGTTGGAGTTTATTAATTTCTTCACCTCGACAATTACTTGTTTCTTTATTTCGAGGCGCATCCTTTTAGGAGCTTATTTTACTGGGGTTATATTCTTATTCACCCCGAGTTTATGAACTGCAACCTCTGCTGACAGTCCTGACATTTCATTGTAACTCCATGCAAAGCAATCTTTGAATTTGTTAACAATTTGATCAATCGTAAAGATTCTTTATTGTTGAGTAAAAAACTTATAAATGTAGGTCGGGGTTGTTCTTCCGTCCCGAGGTTAATTTCCTTAACTCATCAACAGTTGACTTGATTTCTTTTTCAAATTCTGGCGGAGCATCTTCTATTAGTTGATCAGTAGATTCATTCTCTATATTGAGGCAATCCTCTTTCGATTCACTAGTAACAACCATGCAAAATTTTGAATCAACGACTGGTCCGACTGTACCAAATTTGAGACCCTCTTTTGAGTTGGGAGTTTGACTTTTAATGTTCCATAATTTTTCAAAAAGTTGTAATTTATCTTTTGGCATTTATCTTGGCAAATGTCTTTGTTGAATTAACTTTTGTACACAAGGCGAAAAGCAACCAAAAGGCAATTCCATTAATTCATTAGGATCATCATCCAAGTTTATATGATTTTCAAGATTGGTAGAGGTAGAAGCATGATAAAACTTGATCGGCTTTGAACCAACGCTACAAACTTCCTTGACCTCTAAACTCTCGACCTTTTGAGGGAGGATCAGAGTGAGGGTCATGGCGTTCACGTAGTGGTTTATCTGATCATATATTGTCTCATATTCACTTTTCTCCACATCTTCTAAGGATATCTTGTATTGAGGTTTCTTCTATTTTTTCATCATTATTTCATCTTTGGAATGGTCTTCATCACCAATGTTGATGGTTGGCCTAGTCCGTTCAACTATTAAATTGGTCCTTCCTCGCCCACGTCCCCGGCCTCGACCTTAGGTGCACGAACTAAAAGAACCCCTACCAACTTGTCGCAAAAGAGTGGTGGAAGGTCACTGAAGTGGAGTTGAATGACCGCCTCTTTGTGATTTTTCTGAATCTTCATTTTTATTTGTGACAATTTTGTGAGTGAAGATAGTTTTCTTCAGAGGTGCGTAGTAGGCAGCATCTTCATGAATGCCAACTTCATGAACTAAAAATGGTTGTAGATCTCCCTTGATGCAATGTTCTTGTCCTTCTTATTAGTACTTGATGCACTGGTGTAGAGACGATGGAACCATGTTGTGTTCGTGAATCCACGGTCGACCCAGTAGAGCGTTGAAAGAGGTCTTAGCGTCGATGATATGGAAGCGGTTGTTGCTAGTTCTATAACCTTGTATAAGTAATGTAATTGATCCAAGGGCTCTCTCTCCCTTTTGGTTGAATCCTCTTAGCATCATTTTATCGGCCGTAAGCTCCTGAGTTTCGATGTCCAAATGGGCCAATGTTCGTAGGCTCATCAAGTTGAGTGATGCTTCAAGATCTACTAAAATTCTGGACAACACAAATCTGCTGTTGTTAACAGAGATGTAAAGTGGTCGGTTGTGGTTGGCGGTACCGAGCAGCAAATCTTCATCTATGAATGTTACCCCAGGCTGTTCTTGCAACGAACAAACCTCATCTAAGGATGTGCTGGCCAACTGAGCTAAGCAAATCCTTGGGTCAAGAAAAGCTGTAACCAGAGACTCTCTCATCTCCTTTGACAAGATCAGAGCGTCGTAGATGTTTAATCGGGTCGACAACTTCCTAAGTTGAGCTAGCACATTGTAATCCACTTTATATGGTCCTCCAATTTTCTCTTGGTTGTGTGGTTCTTCCACTGATGGAGGTGGAGGTAGTTCTTCTCGAGTTACTATTTGCTTTCCTTTATCTGTTGGAGTTATTCTTGGGGGTTAATACTCCCCCACTCCTTAAGTTAACTTCTGTAATTTCTTCTTCTTGAGATATCATTGCTGAATCTTCCGATGTTTCTTATTTGTTGGAGAGATCTAAGTTGATGTCAAGCGGTGCGCCGTGACACTCGAGGATTGGTTCTTCACTCCCAGCGCTGTCGTAAGCGGTATCATCAATGTATTCTTTGGTCTTGTTAGCAAGTTCATCATACTCAAGTATGATTTGAGGATCATTTTGGGGATCGAGATCGAAGTTAGATCGGTCAAAATCAGTTACGTTATTACTAAAAATAGTTAAAATGCAGCCGAAATCACAATCATTATATTCATAAGACCCCGGAGGGGCAAATAGATAATCATACAAAGTCAAGGGTTCAAAGATTTTCTTCCCTGAATTCGAGACAACTAATCTAGTAGAGGCAACCCCTATCCTACCCTCCGTGCCATAAATCTTTGTAGTGGTATTCTTCTTCTTCTTCTTCTTCTTTGTCTTTGACGACAATGGATCTTGTGGCGAAATCTTCGTCTCGGGCTTGACAGGTTGAAGACTCTGAACGGAAGATTGTTTTGATGCATTCTAGATTTGGTTCAATATTTTCTTAGACGATTTGCTTCAGATTGCATTCCATCCATCTTCTCCAGTATATGCGGAAGATTGTTATGATGCATCCTGGATTTGGTTTATGACCCTCTTGAGCTCGTTCCAAGTCGTACTCCATCCATCTTTTCCAGTATATGGATCAATCAGAGAGATTAGCTCGGCTGAAATCACATTTATAGAACATTTTTCAAGTTTTTTTAAATATTATTTCGGGATCGTTATATTCCCTTCCTTGAGATTTTTCTCGAGCCCATATTTAAAGATGAAACATTCTTCTATGGTGTGCTCAAGCAACCTGTGGTATGGGTAATAATTAGGTTCATTTTTCTTATCGACCTCTTCGGGCTTCTTTGGATGTGGTAGTCTGAACTCAGGCTTCTTCATCAAACTTCTGAACATCTTGAATACGGCTTCATCTTTGAATGAATACACCATTTTCAGTAGTTCTGCCAAAGATATTATCTTATTCTCTGTTCGAGGTGATCCTCCTTGAGGCGGCCACATGTTGGACTGGCTATTCTATTTTTGAGCATGCTGTGATGAAAATTGAAGAGGATTTTCTGCAAATATCTTCATTGGTTGCTTCCCTTTATCAACATTCACTATTGTTCCTGACTTTTTTTCAAATACTCTGGTTGCCTTGGATTTCTCGTGAGAATTCATATGTTTGATTTCTTCTTCAAGACTGCTGACTTTGCTAAGTAGCTTTCTGAAGGATTTGATGGTGAGTTCATTGAGCATGAAAGCTACTAGCCCATGAATGCTTTTGAGTAAGATCTAAATGACATGTTGTTCCTGTAGCTAAGGTTCACATTTCATGCTAAGATTTCTCCACCTCAAGATGTAATCCACTAAAGTCTCGTTAAGCTTTTGATTTTTCATCATGAGCTCTCCTATAAAGACATGGTGTTGCGCTCCGACAAATATCTTCACAAATAATTGTTCCGGCTCGGCAAATGTCTTAACTGATCCGTTGGGCAAATCGACATACCAATCGAAAGCAATCCCCGATAGGCTGCTGACAAACTGTTGGAAGAATAAAGCCTCGTTACTTCTTGTGTTGTCACAACTGGCTCGAAAATGTGCTATGTGCTATCTGGGATTTCTAATCCCATCAAATATCTTAAAGTTTGGGGACATAAAACCTTTAGGGAAGGGTATGACATTGAATTCTTCTGAGTAAGGTCTACCCTTTAAAACTAATGCACCACCCTTGGATTAGGTTAAGGCCTCCAGAAATTGCTCGACCATTTGCTTAAATTCTTTCTCCGGCATGGCGCTTGATGAAGAATCCTTCCTTGGTTGCTCATCTCTATTTCCTGAGGTAACTTCTCTTCTTTTATCTGTGATATATATGATTTTTGGTTGATTGATCTCTGGAGAGGCTAGTTGTGGTGCTTGTGATTGCCCTTGAATGGTGGCCATGGCGGTCATGGCTGCGGCCATCTCTTCTATTCTTTTCTCCAGTTGGCTGACTTGCTCATCTCTTAGGAGGATAACCATACACAACTCATCTACGACGTTCTCTTCAACGAGAGGTTGAGCCTCGCGTGCAGATGTAACAGCTCTGGTTTTGATAACATGGGCATCCATGAAATCTTCTTTGAGGTAATAATTGTAGTCAAAATCTTCATCATTGTCATTGATGAAAACTCCGTTTTCTCGGGCTAACTCGAAAATCTCAACTCTGAGCTTTTCAACTTTTTCTTTGATTATTGATTCTTGAATTGCTTTAAGATCTGGAGGACCTTGTCTGCTGGACCTTCTCCTCTTGCACTTCCATTTTACTGGCAATAGCTGTGACAATGTCAGATACTTTGGACCCTAACTTCATTCCATGCTCTTGCCCTGCAGACTTACCGGACTGTATCGGTACAGCGGCCTTGGGTACCCACATCTTTTTATTTAACGATGATGTCTTGAGACAAAGTGTCTCAGCAAAATCATCAGTATGTCGAAGAGAAGTATGCTCCCCATTGTGCAGACCGACTACAATACTGGGTAATTTCTTCATCTTTTCCTTTGGAATTTTAGAAATGTCCTTGTAAAGTGTGATCAGTAGAATTCTTGGACCCAGTCTTGACTTGGCTGGTCGACAACCTGTGGTCCTGGTGATGGTAGAATCGGTGGTAGCAATAGCAGTATCAACTCTGCTTCTCAAGCGGAACCAGACGGGAATACGAGAAGACAAATTTTCAGTTGAATTTTGAGATCATTTGGCGGATCTGACGTCCTTTATAATATCTTTCCTCATGCGAGCGGATATTGTATGTCCCACTCGTTTAAGTAATTCACTAACTGAACAACTTTCCTTGGCAGCTAGCCTCTTGAAAACTGAACTGACTCGTGTGATAGGAGTGGATTTCTTTCTCTCCTCACCATGTCCATGAAGTGATGGTAAAGTAGCAGCTTTTTTTTAGATACTCTCGCACCCATTGGTATACATTAAAGGATGGAATCTACGTCCTCGTAGGAGTGGATAGGTTTCTAGTAATTCCGACTCATCCTGGTGAGGATCTTCCTTAACATGTATCTCTTTAGGAGTCTATGTTTTAGCAGCCCTCCGAACTCTCCTGTTACGGTTTCTCCTTTGAGTTCAGGTTAGCGACGTAGTTCTTGAAATCGATCAAATTTCAAACACTGATAGTGGGAGAACCAATCCTTTAGTTGGGTTTTCAATGATCATAACCTCTTTTCCCTTAGCAGCAGCGAGAACAACAGGCTTGGTAGGTGCCGGGGCGGCAGCAGTCATGGCCTTCTTACAAGAAAGAAAGTCCTGAAGACAGTTCAGGTTAAATTTAGCAGATGGCTCCAGAACTTCTGGAGCGGTGACTTTCATTACGATGAACGGGGATTTCCCAAGAACGACCTTGAGATCTTCAAATCCGGTCCCAAACTTGATGGTAGGAGCGACATTGCAGGCATTGCGGCTCGTAGGCAAGTCACAGGAAAAAGTGAGCGTTGGGCACGGCATTGCAGCAGCTTCAAAATAGAAAGCTCCAGGGTTAGCTATTTGGCCAGAACCTCGTAATCTTAGTGCAATCACTAAAAGTTATCAGAGGTCGATCTGTAGACCGGGTAAGTCTTTATTTAAATTTGGTGGGAGTTTTAAAATTTTTAATAAAAGTAGTTTTAAAAGTAGAAATGTTTAATTTATATAAGGAAATTTTAAAGCGCACGCAACACGACACAAATTTGATTTAATTTGCAAAATAACAAATCAAACTCGAAAGAGAGATGTGAGGTGTTTAGGACCCAATGCGGGATCAAATTAACAACGCAAAATGCCTAGGTGGAACTAGTACACCAACACATCTATTGGGGGTCCGACCCTACATGAAGATTAAAAGATCCTTAATGTCTTCCTGAATCTCTTTGTCCAAAGGTAGTCAAAGAGACAACCCTGAAGTTCAAAGAGTTGGCCGTACTTTCCTAAGACAGAAATGGGTAAAGTATGTTAATGGAAGAAGAGGAATTTGGTCCAATAGGGACATGAACACATTAGCAATGTGTGAAGATAATATTTCCTTATTTAAATGGAGAGAAAAGCATGTCACCAGCGGAGTCGCCAGAAGCTGTCGACAACATTTTTGGTTGGAGGAGTTGCCTGTAAGAAGCTGTCGGTCATCATAATCAAAATCTTATTANAATATGAAATCAAACTGACCCCATATTTTTTATAGTTTAAATGAAAGAGCGTTGTACCTCAAACCCTGTATCCATCATGAGGATAAACACAAGACTTAAGGGTGAGACTCGATCAAATAAACTAAGAAATATAGGACATCCGTTTGGTCTGCGAAACTGTTTTATTCGCCGACATTCCCTTATTTAATATGAAGAATTAAATAGGGTTTATATTAAGCTGGGTTCAGAAAAGCTTCATATAAGGGCAAGCCCCTATAATTAATTACATCTTAAATGACCGAAGACACTCAAGAAAACTCTCGATAAAAATTAGGAAATATTATCTTCAAGGAGTTCAAAGGATAGGACTTTTCAATGAAATCGGACAAAGAGGTGTGAAGTGGGAATGACTCAAATTTGAAACATTTATTGTAGAATCCAACAGAGGAAGAACTAGGGGATGTCATAGATCTGAAAAAGAACCTCGGTGACTTCCCAAGCTATCCTATTGTTTGGCTTTAGTTTCGAGGAGAAATATTTAAGTGTTTCATCCTGCTAATTTTATTAATTTAGGGCTTACATTTGTGTGAAACGATCACACAAATAGCCTGGAAGATGTGAGGATTTATGTCGTGACGAACGACAACGTCTAAATCCTAAGATGAGTTAGGGCTTATATTGCATAATATGGTTGTGCAAAAGCCTAAAGATGAGTTGAGGATTTATGTTGCATAAGCAGACAACCTCAAAATCCTATGACTTTGTTGTTTAATTCTAAGGAAGGAATTGGTTTAGCTGGAGAAGTCATGTTTTGCTTTTGAAGATGGTCGTGGTGCCCATCATGCTAGCTCCAAGCTTCTTGCCGTGACGAGTTTAAGTTTTCTAGTGAGTCAAGTTATGGTGCCAAATCAGTTGACCCTATGGTTGTAGTCTTTTAAATTTTATGAGGGATGTTAAAGTTGATTAGAGCGACACCGGTTAGGAACCTACGACTCCCTCGTTCTGGCACCACTATCTTCTATTGGATTCCCTTAGTCCAAATGAATTTACTAAACTCAACTTAATGAGTTCCAAACTTTCATTTATACCGTGGGAAGCCTCGTTAGCAACCGTAGGTTATCTTCTCCGAGGGATTCCCGATCATCTGATAGAGATGTCTTAATTTAGTTGAAATTATGGTTTTTGTGATTTTTGTGATTAAATTTTGAGTTGTATTTTATTTTAAATGTTGTGGTGGTGAATTTTATCTTGGTTGATTTTAGTTTTGGTTTTGGTTTTACGGCCATCCTAGCAGTTTTGGTTTTCATGCAGGGTGACATCATTGTTTAGCATGCAAGTTTTTATTTTGGTTATACATGCAGGTGAGTAAGTACAGTAATGTACAAAAAAGTAAAGTACAGGAAGCCAAAAATGCAGGTAAATAAATCACAATAAAAGTGTACTTGGATGTTCTTCCCGTCATCTCCTAGTAAAATTAAGAAAATGCATGTAAGGGCATTTTATGTAAAGCGAGAAAAAGGAAGGGTTTTGGTGATCTAACCAATCCTAACTCATATGTTGGCGGGTTCCTATTAATTTGATTAAGGATGATTTTACTAAGCAAAACATAGTGAGTTTAGTAGACCTCAGAGATATCCAACAGGTCAGGAGAAAAAGTAAGTCCATGCTTTCTCCTCATCGCCTGGTGAAAAGTCTCGAGCTCATTGAAACTTATTATGTTGCTTAATAATCAATCCTATAAATATTTCTAATGTTCAATGAACAATGATATTTCAATTATCCTTAAGAGTAGGGTGATTATCATTTATTATTCAATTTGAGAATTATGCAGGTGAAAATCCTTAAAGGTGTAAGTTAGTGTTATTAAGACACTTAGCCAATTTTGGTTTTAACTTGGGCTTGTAGTGCTTCTAAGGTTTTTAATTTTTATTCACTTTTGTAATCCTCATTTAACCAAATTTGATTTAGCTTAAGTCACCACCAAACCCTTAAGATCCTGATGGATGTCTTAGTCATCATTTTTTTAGAGGACTTTGAATTTTAAGTGGTAATAAGTCATTTGAATGTCACTTGAACACCAGATAAGGATATTAAATTAGTGAGTAATTAACACCCAAAACTATACCCCTAAGTCTAGGATCATTCAATTTGGTAGACTTCCAAATTTTGATAACTTAGGAAATTACAAGTTTATCTTTCAATTAAAAAAATGAAAATTGGTTTCTACCAATTAATCCCTTGTATTTCAATCATACAAATATGTTAATTAGGATCAAAGATTGCCCATTTCCCTTTCTTGAATTAAAACTAAATGTTAATTAAGGCTAAATTTCCAAAATTACACTTTTGCCTCTAAGACTTTATCGCTTCATAATTTATCAAATTTTATGTCAAAAGACTTTGGAGTTTTTATTCCACCTCACTCATGGGTCAATTAAGACATCAGAGGAGAAAATGTGATTTTTCAAAATTTTAATTTAATTTACATATTTAGTTTTATGCAAAAATGAGATTTTTCAAAGAAAATTTGATAACTTGACCAATGAAAAGCCTAATCCCTTGAAAGTTTTACTGGAGGTATACTTAGACTAGGGAAGCACTTGGAACAAATTTCATGATTTATTGGGTTATATATGAATTATTAGAATTATTTTAAGTTTTGGAGAATTAATCAATTATAAAATATTTTAAATGTGGAAAATTAAGTTTTATATTTTTATTATATCTTTCTAAGGTCAAGGAACCCAAATAAATACATTTTACATTTTTTTGATTTTTATTTGAATTATTAGAATTATTTAAGTGAAGATTCAATTTTTAGCCTTTAAAAATTATTTTAAGCTTTAAAATTCAATATCTTCACTTCAAAAATTAGGAAAAATATTCCAATTGCTCTTAAGTACTTAGGAAACAATTTAGAATAATTCCATGAAATTTATTAATTTTGTGATTTTTATTAATCTTTAATTATTTAAATATTTAAAATAGGCTTAAAAATGAAGTTTTTACTTTAATCACAATTTTATTTTTAAAAAATTCTCCTGATCACAGAGAACTCCCAAAACCAATTTTTATAATTTTTTGAGTTATGTTTTAATTATTAAAAAATTTTTTAATGTCAAAATGACATTTTAAAAGAAAAAATCAATTTGAGTTATCAAATGAGCTCCAAATATTTTGAAATTTTTATGGAGAGTTCTCTAAACTTCAAATTACAGTGGAGATTAAAAATCAAGTCATTTAGATGTTTATATTTATCAAATTAATTTTCTTTGTAATTTAGGGTTTTGTACAAATTAGGTGTGCTATTAATGACTTAAGTCATGAAACATTTTCTAAAAAGTTCTCTAGTCATAATAAACCTTTCAAAATTTTCTTGGATTTCTCTAAGCAATATGCAAATAATAGACACAAACTTGAAAAATATAGATCTCTATTTAGAGGTTTTCTCTGGCTTTGGAAAAATCCGAGAATATCCCCATGACAAAGGCAATAACATGAAAAAATATCAAGCCATGGTGAAATGTCTACATGCATGGAGAATTAAAATACTCAAAACAATATTTAATTAATTAAAAAAAAAATATGCACCAAATAAATTTCAAACTATTTTCACGTTGTTCTCCTTTGTTCACTGAGCACTAGGATATTTTTATTTAATTTTTGTGATTTTTCTATACCAAGATATGAATTTTTGAGGTTAGGGAGCATATTCTGAATTATTTAATTCCTTATTTTTCTATTTAAATGCGTGGCGCCACACAATCATACGACTCTGAAGACACACGTGGCGCGCTCTGGTTAGACGCTGCCTTCCACGTAGCCGCTTACTCGACGCGCTTTATGTATCAAGCTCTCATCCAATGCAATCCTAGCCGTCCATCTGATACACGCGCCATCCAACGACTCCACGTATTCCTCCCCAGATAGAGTGAACTCATGACCGTTAACCCTAAAACCTTAAGATCTCTCTCATTTCTCAACCAAATGACCTCGAGTTTGATTCTATGGACTCGTCTAAGTGAGACGAACACATCCATATAATAAACATGCTATTAAATCAATTTTAATCAAATGGAGAATCAAAATAGGCTCGGGAAGAGGGGAAGTTCAATAGCTTTGCTCTGAGAATGGAAGCTTCAATCAGAGGTGCTCGACACACTCGTGGAGGTCCAAAGAGGCTAGGGATTGAGCCTCTGTTCGTGGTGAAAGGTCTAGACCCAAATTCGATCAAGGCCAAATTTGGGTGTTGGTCAAAGTCTAGTGCAGAGGCTCTCTGTGAGGGGGTTTTGATGGGGCTTTGTCCTCTTTCACTGTGGTGAAGGTGTGGGTGAGTTTAATTTAATTTTTATCCACTTTGGAGGTGTGGAGAGCTCTGTTTTGTCTCCGACAGGGATTTTATCTCAAAAATTGAGCTCTGGCAAGTGAAATGATGGCAAGAAGGTGGTTGGGTTGCATTGAGGAGGTCTTAAAGAGGCTATGGGAGCAATTTTGGGGGGCCTCTTTAAGAAAATTTTAGCACCTCTATGTTGGCCATAGAGGTGAGGTTTTATAGACATGGTCGGAGATGGGAGTTCAGGGCCTGGCCATGGGTGCAAATTTCTGCTTAGGTGGTGGGCTAAAAAGCTCTAAGGTTTAATTTGGGTGAGCTGGCCCCTAGGGTTAAGATTTGGTTTTATTTAAGGGCGGTGGCTCTCAGTTTGGCCATTTTTCGGTGACTAGGCCGGCTGGCAGGGCCAGAGGAGGTGGTCAAAAGGTCAGGTGAGTCAGGTGGAGGCTTAATTATGATTTACCTCCAGGGGTTAGTGATGATGAGAGAGATTTTTGGTTAAGGCCCATAAATGGGCATGAAACCCTTAATTTAGGGATCCATTGGTCCATAGCTTTCTTTGGTGAGTTTTGCATGGTTTAGCCTGATCTAATGGAAGAGCTTAGTGGCTATGGTGGTCTTTGGTTGGCCAATTTGGCTAGATTAAATCAATTTTTGGTGAAGGGGTCCATTTGGGTCAAAATGGCTAAATGTTAGGTTCGTGTTAGGCTATGCTTGATTGTAAGCCCAATTAATTGATCAAAATTTGTGTAGATGATTGTAATGAAGATTTTTGGTGAAGGATTGAAATGATTTTGAGTTCAATTGGGGGTTCAATTTGAGGGATTTTGGAAATTGGTCACTTTGGGCATGTTGGGCTAGACTTGGGTCTAGATTAGGCTAAGCTTGTGATAAGTCCAAATTGATTGTTGAAAATGGTCAATAGGAATATCATGAAGAGTTTTCAACATAAATTGGGTGCCAATTTTGGGGCTACGGTAATCAATTTGGTGAAATTTGGAGACATAACCAATTTGGGGCTTTTGGACTTGAGTTGGAATTAAATGAAATTGACGCTTCTCTAAGGCCAATTGAAGGTTAAATTTGATGTGTAGGAATGCTATAAAGAGTTTTCAACATAAATTGTGGCAAATTGAGTTAGCTATGGGGTTCAATTTGGTGAGATTAAGTTATGTAGCCAAAATTGAGGGTTTGATTTAGATCAAAATTGGGCTCAAAGCATGGGCCAATTAGGCTTGGATTTGGTTTATATTGATCATATGGAAGGTGAATTTGAGTTTAAGATTAAAATTGAAGGAAATTGGGACCAAATTAATGGACATTCGAGGTGAATTTGGAGAAATTGGGCCTTTAAAGATAATTTGGGGGTTTTGGTGCCCGTTTATGTTAAGACATATCCTAATTTCTTTTGTCTTTTTGTGGCCGTTTATATACACGAGCAACTAAAGCATAAGCCACTGCATATAAGTTAAATATTTATCACAAAATAAAAAATAAAATCCTGTTTAAACACACTTGAATCCCTCCCCCATTTGGTCCCAAACTCACTCTTGCACCCTAATTTTGCGAAACAGTTGACCACACCTCCCTTCTTGACTATGAATCGCATGCAGCCAGCATTTCTTGTCGGTGGCACCTCCCTCATCAGAGCTCCATGTTGAAGAAACCTCATGTGGGCTCTGCCCCTTCTCTTAAAGCTTTTGGTCACACCTACCTCGTGCGACGTCGACGCTCCCGTTGCCTTTTTCTTGCTTCGTCGCCAACAAAAAACATCGGTAATGGTCTCCACCTAGCATGCATCTCATCATCTAGTTGTCTCATGTAGCTAATCCTGCTATAACTCCCTTCCATTTGGCTGAGAAAGGAAAATTCTCTCGGTTCTCCTCACAACCTACCTTGCCAGCCTATTTGCACCCACCAATGGTGCTCTCATCATTAGCTTCTTCTACAGCCACAACCCCTTCCTCAAGTGAAGCCCCTCGCCGAATCTTCTTCTTTCATGTCAAAGGGTGATGCCCTAGCTAAGGCTCAATATTCACATACAATTGGCAACCCCGAATGCTGACAACCCTACCAATGTGCTCGTTCTTTTAACTGAAGCCTCTCACCACTGAAGATTGCAGTTTTAAGTCTGGGAGCTCCCTTCCCTCCTGAAATTCCATGGAGCCGACACCTATTTCTTACCATGAGTGACTTGAGCCACCAGCAACCTTGTTGACGTCTGCTTCCTTTCGGCTAGAAGCCTCAGCAGAGCTCCTCATCGCCATTGGGTGGTGACAAAGTCACAATGTATAGAGGCCCGTTCGACCCCTTTTACAAAGGTACATTTCCGTCAGATTTTTTTATGTGGTGATTTTTATTTTAGAAGCTTATATACCTCTTGCTCTCACTCATTTATGTGGTTCATTGCAAGATACATCAGTGCGTGGGCTTCTCTCTGGTAAGGATAGCTTCCTCCTACATGAAGAAACACATCAGTAACCTGAGGTGGATGTGTCGGTTTAGGATATTCACAACAGCCATGCCGCCTGTGTGATGGATTGTTGATTTCTTAGAGCTAGCCCTAGGATAGGAGTTCTGTGCATGGCCATATCCTTGATGGAGCCGAATGATTTCATGTTGTGAGCCTTAGGCCAAGAAACACAATCCGTTGGAGTTCCTACCTCCTCTTGCTTTAGTTTCCCCAACTTTCTTTGGAGAATTTGGGATGTTTAGGTCTTTGCAAAGTGGGAAAAGCTTTGTAGCTAACTAAATTTGCAAAACTTTGAGAGGTTCATGAAATGGGAAAAACTTTGTAGTTAGCCTATTTCGTGACATTATGGAGAGTTTTCGTTTCAGAAACACAGGGGAGAGTTTTCCCTTCAGATGCTGAAGAATTTTACATGAAATTTTGAATTACTTGATAGTAAGGAATGAGATGGCTTTCAGCCTTCGAGAGTAACAGAAACCTTTTATATGATGTGTCCCTCAGTTGAAGGAACCAGGTAGGTTAACAAAAGTGAGGAAATTGATGTACGAGAGGTTGCTAGCTGGAATTTTAGATTACTATGTCAACTTTTGCATGAGAACAAAATAAGAGCATATTCAAACATGAGCATGCAAAGAGAGAAATTGTATGATTGTGGCTAGTAGTGTGAAAGATAAACATATAAAATAAACTACATGCAAAGATGATGATGATGATTGTTTGAGTAGTGATGATTTATCATTAGTTGATATATGAGTTATTAACCAAAGATGACAAATAAAATTAAGAAATTGTTGTTGAATTAGATGATCATGAATGTAATGTGACATTTATGCAAATGATGTAATCAAAGTGAAAATTCACGAAGATTCTATTCATTATAAAATAACAAAAAATTTAATATATAATTTTTTCCTTGAGTATACTTATTATAAAAAAAAATTGATATAGAAGAGAAGAATGCTAGTGTCGGATGAAAAAAAAGAATGGGATGACACAGTTGAAAGTGATGAGGAAAATAAAACTATTATGTATTACAATGATTCCTAAGACCATTCTAGTAATTTTAAGAAATTTAATTTTTATTTTTTACTTCTATTCAATTTTATGAAGTTTGTATGATCTCTTAATCATGTGTTTTATGAATTGAAGATATGTTTTGGATAAAGTTTACGATTTTTTAAATTTTCACAACTTTATGACATTTTTGTCTTTTTATTTCAAAGCCTGCACCTCATTGAAATTTGAAACTTATGATCATTCAATTGAGAAAATCAACACAATTGGTGATATAATTTTCGCCAACCTTGAACAATACCAAACATTAATGAAAGAAGAATGGTGATTCATAAATCAAAGAAAAAAATAGGAATAAGTCTTACAATAATGACTATGCAATGGAAGGTGGCAAAAAACAACCTTAACCTCACAATGGGCAACAATAATATAGGTTAACATGACGCAAAATCTGTCCAATTAGATAAAAAAAAATTAATGAAACAACCAGAATATTCTCGTCGCCAAGACCAAAATATATATTCGATGCTCAAAATACCACAATGATATTGAAAATACTAAATAAAAAAGATGTCATCTAATCAAAAAGACTGAAACTCATATCTTCATCACTCTCTTCCTTGGGCTCCTCCTGCAGAAGAACCTAAAACAACATGAAAAAGTAAGTAACTTGCATGGCCTAGTGTTAAAAGTCTCAAGGATACAAATTGTCAAGAAACATAACACAAGAAGTACCTTCTTATTCTCAACCGCAGGAGCAGCTTCTTGTGTAGCACTGCCCCCACCACCAGCTGCCGAAGTCGCCACAGCCACATCCACAACAGCACCACCTCTGCCTAAAAATAATTCAAACAAAAAATTAATTTTATTAGCAATCTTTTGTGAAGGGAAACAATGCGACACAAAATCAGAGAGTGTGCCAGAAAATCAAAAGATGGATCAAAATAAGGAATCAAACTTGATCCAATGCTAAGAATTAAGTCATCAACACTTCTCTTCTCAAGAAGCTTTGTGATCAGGGTTGCCCAGAAAGATTTGACCAAAATATTCACAGATTTTATTAGTGTGGAGATCTTTTCCGCCTGATTAATCACCGAACAAGGAAAAACAAATGACTGAGTATTATGCTGTTGAGCATGTAATCAAAGAAACAAGCAAATGTGAATAAGAGGAGAATACCGTTATCGGGATACCGTCATCAAACAGAATCAATGCAGCGAGACTACAAGCTTGCTCACCGATCGACATGGAAGAGCGATCAAGATGCATTATAAAAAAGATAATTACATACTGAGCATTCGAACGATGGAGGGAAGAAGAAAATCTAGAGATTTGGAGGAAGAAAACACACCACGTTCTTCTGGAATGGAAGAAAGACGCCTCAGATGAAACAATGCCTCCGCAGCACGAAAGGGAGCTCCTTCAAGTGACTTTATAGCCATGTAAACATAGCACTTGTCCATCCATAAAAATATATATTTCAACTTTTAAAAATTAAAATAATACTGTTTTTATGTGATGTGAAATAATTCAGTGGTATAAATGTAGAAATCAAAATTTAGGTGTTAGATATGTAAATACATAGGAATTGGATGATATGTATGCAAATATCCCAATTTTTTTGTAATCAGTAAACAATTGAATAAATTATCTATTTATTTACTTCTATAATAAATTATTCATTAAAAATATATTCAATAACTTTGATTCTCATTAGAATTTAAATTTTATGAGTTGTATTTTTCAAAAAGTTTATGCATTGTTTAAGATGATAATAAGAACGGATAAAAAATTACCCATAAAGTGCTAAACAAATTTGTGATGTCAATAATTTTTTTAGGAATTGATGCCCACACTCAACTAATAATAATAATAATAATAATAATAATAATAATAATAATAATAATAATAATAATAAAAATAAATATTTGTAAAATTTTAAAAAATAAATATTATTATAATAAATAAATAAATTTGATAAAATTCAAAATAAAACAATAAAGCCCCCCACCATTTACAAGAGAGCTCACACAAACAAAATGAACTATAACTATTTATAACAATGATTATCTATAAAGTAAGATAATTCAAATAAATTAATAGTATACAAACTATATAAATTTATTGATTGTGAGGTTAAACTGTAACTACGATGTCCTAGATTTTAAGATCATGAATATGTGATGTACATGTATTTGCAATTAAATCTGCTTAATTTTCTTAAACAAATAGGGTGATGGTTATATAAGCCAAAGCACATGGATTGAGCTCAACACATTTTGGTACAGCTCCCACACGACGCATATAATTTTAGATTATGATTAAGAAAGTTAATGATCAAAATGGTTTATAGTCATATTAAATGGATTCATTTTAGGGTTTGTTTGAGACAAATTTCTACCTACTTTACGTTTTAGATCGCCACCACGACTTTATTTATGGAACTGCTTTCTTGCTGTTTCCTAGAAATTTCCGTGGTGGGAAACTGTTTTTTTTTCTTCAAACTGACATGTTAGTAGGGCTGTCAAAAAAGCTCGTTGTTCGCGAACAGTTCGTGTTCGATTCGTTCGATAAGTAAACGAGACAAACACGAACAAATTTTTTTCGTTCGGTTAGTTAAACGAACCAAACACGAACAGTGATGCGTTCGTTCGTGTTCGAATCGTTATTGTTTGAAATATAAAATAATATAAAATAATTATATATAAAAAATTTATTATATTTTAAAACATTAAATTTTATAAATTATAATATATAATAAAATAATAATAATAATATATTAATATACTATAGTAGTAATATACTAATATAGATATTGTATATTTATATAATATAAGTTATATAATTAATATATAATATTATTTTTATATATTAATATTAGGGATGTCAAACTGGCTCGTCGTTCGCGAACAGCTCGTGTTCGGTTCGTGTTCGGCTCGTTCATTAAGAAACGAACACGAGCTTATTTCAAACAAACTAAATTTTAAACGAACGGAACACGAACACAAGCTTTGTTCGTTCGTGTTCGGTTCGTTTACACCCCTACATGTTAGAGTATGGTGGTTGTAAGAAAGTTGTTGGATTTTTAGAAAAGATTTAAATTTATAATTCTCCTCATAATTTTCTAATAAATTGCTTTCTCCATCACAGCTATACAACCATCTTTTTAAAAAGCTGTAGCACCCTAAATAGACCCTTAATCTTGATTCACTTTGTTGGTTGACCAAATTATTATTTGAAATCATCTAATTTGAATCAATCTTTTCCTACCATCAACTTTATTATTTCTTAAATGTAAATTAGTAGAGAAAAGCTTTATTCAGCCATTTTAAATTTTTAAAAGACACTTAAATTAGTGGTAAATCTAGCTATTTAATATTTCCTCTAACTAATGAGATTGGCCATGAAAGTTTAAATATTTGTCGTAAAAAGACACTCTTCACCAATTTGCATCACAATGAACATTAAAATTGACAAAAGATTAAATTAGTTCAACTTTTGTGACATAATTGGTGAATTTCAATATTAGTTAATAAGCGGTAGCAAGCAACTATCACTTTTAATCGATATAGTGTGATAGCAAATATGCCGTAATAATCAATTTTGATCAATAATTGTTATGAATATCAACATTAAATGTAAGGTGCTAGCATATAGTCAACATGATTGTACCCTTTGATAAAGAGAAGATCAATGGATAAGGAGACAGAGAGAATAATTTAAAAAGCAAAATGCCAAAGATGGTGATTAAGATTTTAAAACTCAATTAAAGTTTTTTATTTTTTTTAAGTCCTAAAAGCTCACTCCACAAAACTTTTGTCATCAATTATGTTGGAATAAGAAATATTCTAATAATTTTTTTTAGTCATTTCATTTTCTTCATTAAAATTTATACACTCCATCTAATGATCTAATAATAATTCTTTCTATCTTTCAATATTTTATTAGATAAGTGGCATAATGAATGGAGAATTAAATCATTGTAGAGTTTAATATATTCAAGACAATCAATTAGACTAAACATACAAAATCATAAAAAATTTTATAAGGTATATGTGTTCAATTAAGTTTCTAATTGCTAAACTTAAAATTTGTGTTCATCATATATTTGGATTCATCTCATTAAATTGTACTACCACTCTCATAATTTTTTTTAAAAAAATTAAATAATCTCAAAATCAATCCACAAAATATATTGGTAAAAAATACGTTTGTACTTTAAGATTTGAAAATTGTGTCAAAATCTATATTTGATCAGTTAATTCCATAGTATCCTATTAATTGCTATATATTTTTAAACATCAAAATCTTTAATAAATAACACATTGAATTTCAAAAAACTTGGGATAAAATTGCAAATTTGAGAAGATTTAAAGAGGCAACCAAAATCATTGAATGTTAATGTTGACCACTTATTAGGATTATGAACTAGACAATTATTGATCAATCATAATTTAACTCATAGTAAAGTTACAACATCTTCCCAAATGAGAGCCCAAAAATGCCTTTAGGAGTTAAGGAAATGCCATAAAATTATTCTTGCACCGCTACGAGAGGATTCAAAGTAACTATTATATATGCATTAGTAGCATACATAACTATGGAAGTTTTTTTTGTTAAGTTTTGAATTTTGATTTTTTACTTGCTCTTATTAATAAAACAACTTATAATGTAAATAGAAGGACAAATGACAACATAATGAGCTCCGAAGAGAATTAAGAAGAATGTAAAGGTAAAGGGTCCTTAAGCAAATGTATCTACAACATCTTATTAGAAGAATAAAAGCATATTTTACTATTAGTTTGCAGAAGATATAATGTTATGGAATCCTTCTAAAGGTAATTGGCTCCAGGGTAGAACTCAAAAATATCAAAGGGAAAGTTGGTTAGGATTATGTAGGTAATGTGTTGACATGAGATGTGCCTTTTTGCTCTGTTGTCTATTACATTGCCCTATTCTTATATTAATATTTTCTCTCAAATGATGTAAATGATATTGAGATAATGAGAGACTCGTAAACAAAATGAAATGAGAAAATGGGAATAGAAAACAAATAAAAGAAAAGTGTAGGGAGAACTTCATTGTGGTAAGTATTGTAGAGAAAACTCTGGTGTATTTGAATCCTGAGAAACTCATATAAGGAGAACCACCTAAGTATCCCACAACCAGAGATTTAGGTATGATACCTATTCTAATTTTCTCATTCTTCTATAAGAGAAAACTCTTATAGTTTATTACATCTTAGACAATTAAAACTAGAAACCCCCAATTAAGGTCAACATTCACTCTCAAAAAATTTAAATGTCATTATGTAAAGAACTTTCATCATTTAGTTCTAAAGATAGCAAATTCCTAAACATTTGATACTACCCTAGGAATTTGGTTTATTATTTCACATGTTTTTGCTTTGGCTTTTATTTTGTTTTGTTATTTATTTTTATTTTATTTCATTATCATTTATGTCAAGAGTTTTTAAGATTTACCATTCCAAACTCTAGAGTGTCGTCCCTGCAAAACAAAGTTAGCACATCTTAATAACATGCATAGTAAATCTAAAACACAACCCGTCTTATGTCTTATGCAGTCCTACAAAACAAAGTTAATACAAAATCCTATTTTTAATTTGTAGATTTAGTTTGTTGAATTTTTATTTTTAGAAAACCTGATTAAGATGTCTATGGCTCGGTCTTTCATCAGGGTATCTAGATCTACTTAGTTCAAAAGGTATTTAAACTAGGATCGAAAGATTCTTGTCAGCAACAACAAATTGTGATGTCCACGAGATCTTTGTAGATTCGAACACTGGGTTTCAAGTTGCATTCGATGATATTGGTTCATTAAGGTTTCATTTAAGTCTTAATGACTTTTTCGGATTTTAGGGGTAGGAAAATTTTGGGTTGTTTACAATTTATTAGCCAATTAAGTTTTGTCATATTTTCATTTTTGTTATTTTAGGATGATCCGATCAAGTTCCCATGGTTCCATCGTCCCAGACCATTAATTTTGGCTATTTGATTAGTCGAAAGTGACTAGAGGATACTGTGTTAGCAGCAATGGGTTGCCTCCTCCAAAGTATCCTCTCAAAATAGGTTCTATTTTTGGGTTTGAGTTTAAATTTTAGTATCTTTTTAGGGTAAATTTTATGTTGGTCGATTTAAGACTCAATTATAAAATTTTATGTCAATTGGTTTAGATTTGGTTTCATTTGTTTGCCTTCATTGTCGTTACTTGAGATTAAGAGACTTTTTTTAAAAAGGCCCTGCTTAACATTTAATCATATTTAGTTTAGTTTGTGTTAGATTGAACTAGCCTAAGGTAGGGTCCTAGTCAACTTAGCTATGGTTGGGTCAAATCAAAGATTTGGTTGATCAGATCTAAACTGAATTAAGTAAGGTTGACTTGGTGATGTGCCCCTTGTGTGTGTTGTTTTTCTGTGTGTTTTATATCAATTTAAATCTCGATAATAATGCCAAAAGCTTGAACCGTCCTAAAATTAAGCAATAATTTTGAAATGTTATAAAATATAGAAAATAGTTCACACACTAGTGGTTCAACGCAAGTGCACATATCACTTCAAGTAATATAAGACTTTTTTTAAAAGCCCAGTATCAATTCTACAGAGAAGTGAGGTAAGAATTTCTTAGGTTAATTCTAGTCTACTACTATCAGTGTTTAGTTTGGAAGGTCGATATAAGTGGTTTTTTTAACAAGTACTCCTAAAGGTAAGTCTTAAGTTTAAAACAATAAACAACTACTCATAAATGAAAATATTAATTTTAAAAACAACCCTTTCTGAATGATTTGGTTTGGAGAATTTTAAGATGCTAAAAACTACTATTCTTATGTAGTGAATTAGATAATGTATAAGAATGAGATACATTAAATATTGTATGTGCCAAATATGAGTAATCCTATTTTTTACCATTTGAGAGTGCATAAAGAACATTGATTAATCCAGTTTTTGGTCGCTAAATCTGTGATTAGGTTAAGAGGATACTGGTTGCCACTCCAGAGGTCCAACTACTCCCTTGCCTGAGGGCTAACGATCTCGCTTTAGTTTCTAAGCAACTAGAACAAATTAGTGATTTTAATCTATCACCCTAAAATCTCCAATTTTGCTCACATAAAATTATATTTTCCTATTTATTTGCACTCAACCCCATGGAATACATTCTCATCCATGAAATTGATTGTGATTCTTACTTTGTTGTAGAAATAATTGCCCTTTCGGATCTTATGTTTCTCAATAAATTTTAATATTACAACATGCCTAAATTGCAATATAAATGAAGTTCATGTAAAAATCATCACATTTTTTATTAAATTACATACTAACATGCATCCCAAAATCCTACACATGAATCCTACTCATTACAAAAGAAAGATAAAATGAAAACAACGACATAATCTTCTCATTCCACCATTTCTAAACAAGAAGAAAAAGTAAGAAAAAATACTCACAAAGCATGAAAAAAATACAACAAAAAAATTCATTACATCAAAGCAAATCCACTAGATAAGTGTTTATAAAATCATTAGATAATGAAGAAAACAATACTTTCCCCTTGAAAGAAAGATAAAAATCTCTCTCACAAAGTCTCCCGCTGATCCATGCAATGCTAGTACAATTCCTTACAAATTATCACAAAATAACTTTTTCAATCTCTCCAAAAAAGGTAGAAAGCTACATTTCTACTCTTATTATAAGATCTCTAAACCTTTCTCTCAATTTTCCCCTCATACATACGCCTACATATCATCCATGAGAGGTGCCAGCCCCTCTATTTTTAAAGAGACACAAAATTCCTCTTTTTTCCTGAAAGAGACATCTTTCATTCCAAGAGACAAATATCTTCATCCAAGAGACATATCTCTTCATTTAAGAGCCTTTCCCAAGTGTCTAAATTTATTGAACCATTCCATGGGGCATTTGATTCACTTAGAGCCTTCTAGAACATCTTAAAATAGTCAAAAACTACCAAAAATATGTCAAAACCCGTCACTAGAGCCTCCGACACTGGTTCTCCAGATTTTGGCGCTTCTGGCACCTCTGGCACCTATTCTCTGGATGCTGGCGCCTCTGGTGCCACCCTACAGTAGCTCCACCTTTTTGCTCCATTTTACTCCATTTCAGCTCCGTTTTGTCCTGTTTCAGTTGTATTTTGCTCGTAACATATATACCTACAAGATAAGCATGAAAACAATATTTTTTTAAAGTGTAATTTTATTCAAAAATATGTGAGAAATGTAAAGGAGATCAAGCATTGAAAGACATAACGAAATGTGCAAGATCATAATTTTCTTTCTTGCTCGTTTTTGCTCCAAATTGCACCATTTTTGCTTCCTTTTCTTCAAAAGTCCATTTCTTGTACCTGAAGCCAAAAATAAGAAAAACCCCTTCCTTTAAAGTGTAATATCATTAAAAATGTGCATAAAATAAGCATGAAATGTACTCTAAAAATGATACACCAAAATAATATATTGTTTTAAGTTTACATTTTATGTTTATTTTCGGTGATATTGCACTTTAAAGAAGGGTATTTTCATGTTTTTGTTGTAGGTATATCAATCCTAGGAATTTGGAGCGAAAGTAGCAAAAATGATGAAATTTGGAGCCAAAACAATAAATTTTGGGATTTTGATGCCTGATGCACCAGGTTGACGCCAAAACCGCCATTTGACAGAGAGTTGGCGCCTGAAGCGCCAGAACTAGCGCCAAAAGCCCCATTTTACAGAGAGCTGGCACCAGGTGCACCAAATTTAGCGCCTAAAGTTCGAAAACCCAAAACAATGCAATCTTAAGCAAGTTGGCGCCTTATACGCCAGTACCAGCACCATATGCGCCATATATGACTTTTTGCGGATTAAGAGGGTTTGAGACAAATTTTGCATGACTTTCAAAAGGAAAACTTGTTATAAACTCCCATTTGAGTGATTCAATGCATCTAGACACTTTGAAACCTTCTTTTATGAAGGGATATGTCTCTTGGATCAATGGACATGTCTTCTAAATTTAAAAGGGTTGACTTTTGGACAGAATTTTGGAGAGAATTTTGAATTCTTTTTAGAGGGAGGAAGCCTTTAATAAAAGAGAGAGAAGTTTAAAGCTATAGGAGAGTTTTTGAGTGTGGCGTGTAAGGGGGGCGACAAGAGAAAGTCAAGGGCTTGGAGATTTTCTTCAAGGATTATAAGAGGAGAGGGAAGGTGAGAGATTTCTTCTTCATTACACTTCTAAGAGAGAATTGAGGGTGCTTATAAGAAGAGAACTTCTAGGGATTTGCTTGTTAAAGATTGTGTATTTTATTTCTTTTGTTTGGTAAACTTGTTTTTATGAAATTCATGCTTTCTCGTATCCTTCTCATGAATTCTGAGTAGTTTTCTTTATCCTTCTCCCTAATTTGAGATATGGCTTTGTGAAGAATTGATTTAGCTTTATATGATTTTAAGGTCAAAAATTTGTGAAGATTTGAACTCTAATCTTCGTTTACTTTTCAATATGGCCAATTGAATTGTTAAAATGTGTTGAGAAACATATGTTCTGAAAGGGCTATGATTTGTACAACATAGGGAGAATCACATTTGATTTCATGGGAGAGGATGTCATCCTTGGAGTTGAGTGCAAATAAATAGGGAAATATACCTTGTTGGATGAAGAATTAGAGATTTTAAGGTGATAGATTGAAATACCCAATTTGGTCCAGTTGATTGGAAACTAATGCAAAATTATTAGCCCTCAGGTGAGGGAGTAGTAGGAGAAGGATGCTTTATTAAATTT
>JXCR01113799.1:0-22713 GCA_002079205.1 Phalaenopsis hybrid cultivar | reverse complement strand
TAAAAGTTGCTGCTCCAGAAATACAAGAGCCCGCTGCTGAATTCAACCTGAATTCCCTTGATGACTTTCCCATTCACAAGAAAACTAAGACCTCTGTTACTGATACAATAACACTTTGACTGAGACATCCATCCACTACTTTCTTACTATGCAGTCAATCACAAGTATCTTATGAGAGTTGGGAGAAAGTGCTTCTTCCTTGGGAGCTGATGAATCCAGAAGTCTATTGCAACATTATATAAATGGGAGATGAGAATGATATGACTGTACTGAGATCAAGCATCCCAGAATTCATCACTTATTCAGTCTTAACTCAGTTTGAACGTACATTTGAGTAGGATTAAAGAGACAAAAAAGAGGTACAGAATGTTATGCATGCAATTAGGAATTTTTCTAAAATGTTGGATCATCTGAATTGGAGACTGAAGGAACATTTTGAACATTTTGAACATGCTGGGTTTGGAAAAATTTCCTATAAGGGCAAGCCCCTATAGTTAATTACATCTTAAATGACTACAATCACTTCAGAAAACTCTCGATAAAAAATCAGGGAATACTATCTCCAAAGAGGTAAAAAGGATAGGACTTTTCAACGAAATCAAACCAAAGATTGTCAAATGGGAAAGGCTCAAATTCAGAACATTTTTTGAGGAATCCAAATGAGGAAGAACTATGGGAGGTGATAGATCCGGAGGCGAACCTCGATGACTTCCTAGTCTATCCTATGGTTTGGCTTCAAATTCTAGAAGAAATTATTCAGGTGTTTCATCCTGCCAATTTTATTTAATTAGGGCTTATATTTGTGTGACACGATCACACAAGTCACCCGGAAGATATGAGGATTTATGTCGTATCGGATGATAACCTCAAAACCTAGAACGAGTTAGGGCTTAAATTGCACAGTCTGGCTGTGCAAAGACCTAAAAGATAAAGTGAGGATTTATGTCTCGCTAAGCAGATTACCTCAAAATCCTATGGCTTGTTGTTTAATTCTAAGGAAAGGTTTTGTTAATGTGGGCATGTTTTGCTATTGAAGATGGCCGTGCTGCCCACCGCATTTGCTCCAAGCTCCTCGTCATCACAGCGTTGAATTTAGTATTCAAGTTGTTTAAGATTGAAATAATGTAAAAGGTGAAGTCACCAAATTATCGTGGGTACCACCTAAAAGCTGCTACTGGCATTCTAATCTAGGGGAGAGCGTAAAAGAAAAGCATGTCAATGTGCAATGAAATCATGCAGTGGTAATGTGTAAACTTTACATCTGACATAAGAATATACACTGAAAGATAGAATAAACAAACTACACTGGACAGGTGTGTGTGTAATGTGTGTAGGAGAAACAAAATAAAAGAATCAAAAAGTTAGAAAAAGTCGAAAAGGAACATTCCGTAATAAATCTGAAACAAAATAAAGTTCGTAGGAAATTCGAATAAATCCATAGAGGTAAACTTGTAGAAAATCTGAAAGAAAGAAAAAAAAATGAAGAAAACACTAGAATGGACTATAAGTTCAAGAGGACCGTAAGCTTGGTGGTGAGGAGGACTCATAGCTGTGCTGTAGACCACTACCTTTAGTACTAACTACTAGATCGACTTTCTGCAGAAGGCAGCCCTAATCCGACTCGAGTGGCCAACCGTGGACCTTTGTAAATTTTTTCATACATCTCAGTCTGGATCTGCATGCAAGTAAAAGTCATAGGTAAGTAGNTCTCTTATATATATATATATATATATATATATATATATATATTTATATATATATTTATGTATATATATATAATTTTTAGAAAAATATAAAATCAAACTCACCCATATTTATCATATTTTAAATGAAAGAGCACTGTACCTCAAACCCTGTATCTATCCCGACGGATAAACACAAGACCTAAGGATGAGACTCGATCAAATAAACTAAGAAATATATGACATTCGTTTGGTCTTTGAATCAGTTTTATTTGCCGACAAGTTCCCCTATTTAACATGAAAAATTAAATAGGATTTATATTAAGTTGGGTTCGGACATGCTTCCTATAAGGGCAAGCCCCTATTGTTAATTACATCTTAGATAACCGAAGTCACCTAAGAAAACTCTCGATAAAAATCAGGAAATATTATCTTCAAGGAGTTCAAATGGATAAGACTTTGCAATGAAATCAGACAAAGAGGTGTGAAAGGGGAATTGCTCAAATTTGGAACATTTTGTTTTTGGAATCTAGAGGAAAAACTAGGGGATGTCATGGATCCGGATGAGAACCTCAGTGACTTCCCAATCTATCCTATTATTTGGCTTTAATTTTAAGGGTAAATTATTTGAGTGTTTCATCCTGCCAATTTTATTAATTTAGGGCTTACATTCATGTGAAAGAATAACACAAATAGCCTGGAAGATGTAAGGATTTATGTCATGACGAACGACAACCTCATAATTCTAAGACGAGTTAGGGCTTAGATTGTACAACAAAGGTATACAAAAGCCTAAAGATGAGTTGAGGATTTATGTTGCACTAGGCAGACAACCTCAAAATCCTATGGCTTGTTGTTTAATTCAAATGAAAGAAACTTGTTTAGCTGGGGAAGACATATTTTGCCGTTGAAGATGAACGTGTTGCCCACCATGCTAACTCCAAGCTCTTTGTCATGGCTAGTTCAAGTTTTCTAATGTGTCAAGTTATGATGTCAAATCAGATGTCCTTATGGTTGTAGTTCCTTAAATGTTACGGGGCATATTAAAGTTGATTAGAGCGACACAAGTTAGGATCCTACGGTTCCCTCATTATGGTACCATTATTTTCTATTGGATTCAATTAATCCAAATGAATTTACTAAACTCAACTTAATGGATTCCATAATTTCAGTTAGACCGTGGGAAGCATCAGCAACCGTAGGTTACCTCCTCCAAGGGATTCCCGATCATCCGATAGAGACATCTTAATTTAATTGCAATTGTTGTTTTGTGATGTTTGTGATTAAATTTTGAATTATCTTAAATTTTGAATGTTGTGGCAGTGAATTTTATCTTGGTTGGTTTTAGTTTTGGTTGACAACTATCCTAGCAGTTTTGGTTTTCATGCAGGGTGACATCGTTGTTTAACATGCATGTTTGTGTTTTTGTTCATACATGCAGGTGAGTAAGTACAGTAATGTAGTGAAAAGTAAAATATGGGAAACTAGAAATGCATGTAAAATAAATTACAATAAAAGCATACCTGGATGGTCTTCCCATCATCTTCAACTGAAACTCAAAATGCATGTGAGGGCATCTATATATTAAAAAAAATTTATGTAAAGAAGGGAAATAAGGTTCTGGTGATCTACCAAATCTTAAATCATATCTTGGTGAGCCCTAATTAATTCGATTAAGGATGATTTTATTAAACAAAAAATATTAAGTTCAGTAGACCTCCAAGATATCCAAAAGGTCAGGAGATAGAATGTCTGGTGAAAAGTCTCGAGCTCATTTAAACTCATTATGTTGCTTAATAATTTATCCTGTGAATACCTCCAATGCTCAGTGAACATTGATGTTTCAATTATCCATAAGAGTAGGGTGATTATCATTTGTCATTTAATCTGAGAATTATGTAGGTGAAAACCCTTAAAAGGGGCAATTTAATGCTATTAAGACAAATTTTGGCTTTAACTTGGGCTTGTAGTGTTTTAAAGGTATTCAATTTCTAGTTACATTCATTTTTCTAATCCTCATTTAACCAAATTTGATTTAGCCTAGGTCACTACTAAGCCCTTAAGAACTTGGTGGATACATTAGTAATTTTTCAAAGTATTGAATTTTAAGTGATAGTAATTCATCATCAAAACATTTGAATGTCATTTGAGCATCAAATAGGGGTATTAAAATAGTGAATTATTAACATTCAAAATCATACCCCTAAGTCTAGGATCATTTCATTTAATAGACCTCCGAATTTAATAATTTAGCAAATTGCAAATTTATCCTTTGATTAAGAAAAATGATGTTGGTTTCTACTAAATAATTCCTTATGTTTAAATCATCTGAACATGTTAATTAAGATCAAAGATTGCCTATGTCTCTTTCTTAAATTAAGCCTAAATGTTAGTTAAGATTAAATTTCCAAAATTATATCCTTGCCTCTAGGGCTCTATCACTTCATAATTCATCAAATTTAATTTAAATGACTTTGGAATTTTTATCCTGCCTCACTCATGGGTCAATAAAGACATCAGAGGAGAAAATGTGATTTTTTAAAATTTAATTTAATATATATAATTATTTACATGCAAAAAAAAGGTTTTTCAAAGAAAATTCAATAAATTGATCAAGGCAAAGCCTAATCACTTGAAATTTTTACTAGAGGTAGGCTTAGGCTACAAAACCACTTAGACCAAATGTCATGACTTTTTGAGTTTTATTTGAATTATCAAAATTATTTTAATTTTTGGAGTATTAATTAATTATAAAATATTTTAGATGTGGAAAATTAAGTTTTATATTTTTATTAAATCTCTCTAAGGTCATAGAACTCACAAAAACAAATTTTACATTTTTCCAATTTTTCTTGGAATTATTAGAATTATTTTAGTGAGAAATTAAAGAAAATCCATTTTAGCCTTTAAAAACTATTTTAAGCTTTAAAATTCAATATGTTCACTCAGAAAATTAGGAAAAATATTCTAATTATTTCTAAGGGCTTAGGAAACAATTTAGAATATTTCTACAAATTTTATTATATTTATTATTTTTATTATTTTTTATTTATTTAAATATTTAAAATATGCTTAAAAATGAAATTTTTACTTTAATTAAAATTTTATTTTTAGAAAATTCCTCTGATCACAGAGAACTCCCAAAAACCAATTTTATAATTTTTTGAGTTATATTTTAATTATTATGATTATTTTAAGTGTTAAAAAAGTCATTTAAATTAGAAAATCAAATTAAGTTATTAAATGAACTCCAAATGTTTTAAAATTTTTATGGGGAGTCCTATAAACTTTAAATTATAGTGGAGAATTAAATTTAAGTCATTTAGATTTTTTTTTTCCAAATTAATTTCCTTTGTATTTTAGGGTTTTATGAAAATTATGTGTGTTCTTAATGACTCGGCTCATGACAAATTTTTCCTAGGGTTCTCTAGCCATAGTGAACATACCACAATTTTCTTGAATTTTTCTAAGGAACATGATAATTACCATAATTAATTTTCCAAATCAGTCGCATAAACTTAAAAAACATAGATTTTTGTCTAGGGGTTTCCTCTGACTTTGGAATGTCAAAATATCAAACCATGGTGAAATACTTGAATGGATGGATAACCAAAATACTTAGAATAGTATTTAATTAATTAAAAAGAAAATATATAAAACTTCAAATCATTTCCACATTGTTCTCCTCTATTCATTAAGCTTTATGATATTTTTATTTTATTTTTTTAATTTTTCTATGCAAAGATATGATTTTTTGAAGTTATGTGCATTTAAATAAATAGAAAAATATCTATTTTTCTATTTAAGTGACACGACGCCGCTTCAACCGACGGCGGCTCCGAAGCTCCACGCGACATCCTCTGGTTTGGCGTCGTCGTCCACCTCAGCGCTGACTCGGCCCACGGGTCATGTGTGAAGGCGCTGTTCAACTCTATCTTGTCCATCCATCCAATACATGCTCAATCGAATAGCTCCTCATCATCGTCCCTGATAGCCAAAACGCGTGACTGTTAACCCTAAAAACTTAAGATCTCACCCATTTCTCAACCAAACTTGTTCGGGTTTGATCCTATAGACTCGTCTTAATGAGACAAACATATTCATATGGTAAACATGCCATTAATATGGATCTATGCAAGTGTAGAATCAAAATAAGCTCGGGACAGTGGGGAGGTTTATACCTTTTCTCTGAGATGGGAAGCTTCAATCAGAGGTTCTTGGCACGTTCGTTGAGGTCCAAGGAGGATAGGGATGAAGTCTCTTACTGTGGTGAAATGCCTAGACCCATATTCGATCAAGACCTAATTTGGGTGTTGATCAAAGTCTACGGTAGAGGCTCTTTGTGAGGGGGCATTGATGGGGCTTTGTCTTCTTTCACTGTGGTGAAGGTGTGGGCAAGTTTAATTGAGATTTGTTGCAATGTGGAGGTGTGGCCAAACTTGTCCTATTTCTTGCCAGAATCGAACTCAAAAATTGAGCTCAGACGATGGGGATTAGGGCAAGGAAGTGGTTGGTTTGCACTGAGGATGTCTCAAAAAGGCTGTGGAAGCAATTTGGCAAGCTTTCCTTGAGAAAACTTCAGTACCCCCTTTCTTGGCCATGGGAGTGAGGTTTAAAGAAAACAGCATATGGTGGCTATCAAGGCCAATTAAGGGGTGCATAATGATGCTTAGGAGGAGGGTTTTGAAGTTCTAAAGCCAATCAGAGCTAGACACATTGGATGGGTGAAATTTGGTTTTGAACTTGGCTTGGGGTACTCGGTTTTGACCCCTCCTCCGACTAGGGTGGTGGGTCATAAATTAGCATTTCTCCCAATTAAGGACTAAATTTGTTTCTTCACAGCGCTTAAGAATTTTAGATAAATGTTCTAAACATGAGTCAAATGAAGTTCCAAACACTAAAAAAATCATAAATGAATACTTCAATCCCTTTTTCAATTAAATCACGAAAAATTGTCATCATATATCTTTGAAATGTAGCAGGAGCATTACATAAACCAAAGGGCATCCTTCTAAAAGAAAAACTACCATAAGGACTGGTAAAATTTGTTTCCTCTTGATCCTTAGGAGATATTTATATTTGGTGCTAACCAATATATCCGTCCAAAAAATAAAAGTATTTATGCCCAGCTAGTCTATCCAGCATTTGATCAAGAAAGAGAAATGGAAAACGATCTTTCCTAGTGGAAAGATTTATATTTCTATAATCAATGCTTATTCGCCACCATGTAACTTGTCTAGTATGTATTAATTCATTATGTTCATTTACAGTTACAGTTACTCATCCTTTCTTAGGAACATAGTGAATTGGACTAACCCATGCACTATCCGAAATAGGGTAGATAATTCTAGCATCTAATCACTTTAAAATTTCTTTCTTAACAATCTCTTTCATAACAGGATTCAGTCTCCTTTGAGGATCAGCCTTGGGTTTGCAGTTCTCTTCCATATGAATTTTGTGCATACAAATTGAAGGACTGATTCCTTTAATATCAGCAATTGGCCATCCAAAGGCTTTCTTAAAATTTTTCAAAATTTTCATCAACCTTTCTTCTTCTTCTATCGTTAATTTTGAGGGAATTATAACTGGTAAAGTAGAGAAATCTCCTAAAAAGGCATATTTTAAATGTTCAGGAAGTAACTTCAACTCATGTTTTGGAGGTTTTTTAATTGATGAACAAAATGATTTATCTCTGTCCATCATGACCAAAATTTCAAAACTTTCTCGAACATAGTTTGAATCTTCCTTAAAAAGTTCTTCACATCGATTTAATTCCTCTTCTTGCTCATGTTCCAAATGTTTTTCTTTAGATTTTTCTTCATAATTTTTTGAAATGACATTCAATTAGATATCTTATATCATCCATCCTATAACATTCATCATCTTTACCTTTTGTTGGATATTTCATTGATCTTAAAATATTGAAAGTAATAGTTTGATCATTGACGCACATTGTTAATTCCCCTTTCTGCACATCTATCATTGCTCTTCTTGTGGCTAGAAAAAGTCTCCTTAAAATGATAGGTATCTCTTTATCTTCCTCCATATCTAGCACAACAAAATCAACATGAAAGAGAAATTGATCCACTTTCATTAGGACATCTTCTATAACTCTTTTAGGGTATGTTATCGAATGATCTGCTAACTGCAGAGTTACAATAGTAGGGGTTATTTCTTCTAATCCCAATCTTTTGAATATTGATAATGATATAATGTTAATGATTGCACCTAAATCATATAAAGCTTTCCAATAAAATCTGTCTCCTATTGCACATAAAATTGTAAAGCTACCAGGATCTTTAAGCTTTTTGGGAAGCTTTTTCTGAATTATAGCACTGCACTCCTCACTAAGTGTAACAGTCTCATTATTTTCAAACTTCCTTTTCCTGTTTAGAATATCCTGCAAAAACTTTATATAGCTCGACATTTGTTATAAGGCTTCAGCAAATGAAATATTAATTGTAAGCTTCTTAAATATTTCTAGAAATTTTGAAAATAGCTTATCCAACTTCTGCTGACATTCTCTGAGGAAATGAAGGTGATGGTTTTTCAAAATTAAATTTCATTGGAGAAATATGTCTCTCAGAATCTTTTGGAGTGTCCTCTTTTGATTCTTCAATTTCTTCTCTCTCTACTTCAATTTCTTTTTAAACCCTACCTTCCAACTCTCTTATACTTCTAAGTTGAACGGCTTTTACTTGCTCTTTATTCTGGTCTATCGGATTTCATTCAGTATTACTAGGAAGTGTTCCTTGGGATCTATTACTTAATGAATTTGCTATTTGCCCGAGTTGATTCTCAATATTTCTAATTGTAGCTCCTTGACTTTGTAATTGATTTGCCATTTGTAACACCACTTCTTCTATAGACAACTTCTTCTCCGTAAATTTTGTATTACTGTTGAAACCTAGTAGATAAGTAGATCTATAATTATTATTCCCTTGATTGTTCCAGTTTTCCAATGGGTTTACTTGGTTATTCCCCCATTACTGATTATTATCACCCGAATTGTTATTCCAGTTAAAGTTGGGATTGTTTTTCCAACCTAGGTTATAATAATTTGAATATGGGTTATTCTGCTTGTTATTTATGGTATTCAAAATTTCTAATGATAATTGAGAATCTACCATTTAGCGTAATGAATTCTCTTCAATCAATGAAATTGGTATCATGATCTGTAAACTTTCTTTTCTTGTTTGATGTATCTTTCATAAATTTCACATAACTTGGCATCTGCTCCAAAGCTTCAATGTAAGGAATGTTTATCATTATATTCTTAAGGATGTCCAAAAATTTTGTAAATTGTTTATCTTTATTCTTTTGCTTTAGTCTTTGTGGAAACGGAGGTAATGGTTTTTCTAAGGGAACTTGTGCTTGCTCATTTTCATTTTGGTCACATTCCATTTCTTCTTTCTCTTAATCAACTTCAGTTTCTCTTTGGATCATTGTTTCAACTTCCTTTCACTTCATAATTGAATAACTTTAATTTGCTCCTTATTTTGATCTTTTGGATTTACATCCACATTACTCGGAAGAATTTCAGATGGTCTATTAATGAGTGCGGTAGAAATATGTCCCAATTGATTTTCAATATTTCTAATAGCCCCTTGATTCTGTATTTGATTTCCCATGTTCAACATTACTTCTTCCATTGTAAACTTTTTTTCCTTAAATTGTGGGTTAGGGTTAGAGTTAAATCTCAGAGAATAATAAGGCCGAAAATTAGTATTTCCTTGGTTGCTCAAATTTCTGGAGGAATTCACCGAATTATTATAATTATTCCAACTAAAATTAGGGTGATGTTTCTATCCAGCGCTATAATAATTAGAACCGGGATTGTTTTTTTTATTATTTATAGTATTTAAAATTTCATAAGATGATTGAGTATCAATTATCTTCCCTAGGAATTTTCCTCTAATACTGGGGGTATTTGAGAATAGTTCACTCCAATTTGATCAATCTTTTTTGAAATAATAGCAATTTGAGATGCTAAAATAAACATTACGTTAAAATCATGAATACTAGCTACTTTCTTAGAATTTACCCTTTCAGAGAGCCATTGAAAATTGTTAGTAGCCATTTCTTTGATTAAAGAGTATGCTTCATCAAAAGATTTTGACATTAGTGATCCACTTGTTGCAGCATCTATAATAGATCTAAGTGACCCCACTAATCCATTATAAAATGTTTGAATTATTAACCAATCTAAACATGACGTGAACATTTTCTACAAACATATTTAAATCTTTTCGATGCTTCATATATTGATTCCCCTTCAAACTAACAAAAATATGTAATATCATTTCTAAGCTTAGCGGTTTTTTAGGGTGAAAAATATTTAACCAATAATTTTTGTGATAGTTCTCTTTAAGTTCTGATAGATCCAGGAGTTAATGAATTTAACCAAGCTTTGGCCTTATCCTTTAATGAAAAAGAAAAAAGTCTAAGCATAACAACATCATTAGACACTCAGTCATATTTAAAAGTAGCATAAATTTTAAGAAAATTAGCAAGCTGTAAGTTAGGATCTTTAGTAGGTGTTCCTCCAAACTAATTATTTTGTACCATTTGGATAATAAAAGTTTAAGCTCAAATGAATTAGCAACAACATCAGGGTTTTAAATAGTCAAGTAAAGTTGATCTGCTGTCAGATTAGAATAATCTTTTAAAGGTCTTTTGCGATTTTCATTTATTTGATTATCAAAGTTATTTGCCATTTTGTTTAAGTTTTTAAATTTATTTTTGTTGTTCAAATTTTTCTAATAGTTCGTTCTAATTCTGAATCGTAAGGTACTAAACCTTCAGATCCAATATTTCACATAAATAAATATGATCAACAATGAAAAATTTCCAAAAAAAAAATACTCTTAAATATATAGTTTTTTTTTTTGGATTTTAGATTTTATAATTTTTTTCATATTTTGTATATTTTATCTCTAAATTTCATAATTTACTAAATCTATTTAATTTACCATTACCTTTCCTGGCAACGATGCCAAAAACATGATCCCAGTAAAATATAGTTGTGTAAAATTTATTTAAGTTTGACTCCTCCCCGACATCGGCGCCAAAAACTTGATCCCAACAAAATATAGGTTGTGTAAAATTTATATAAGTTTAACTCCTTTATGTAACTATGCCAAAAGCTTGATGCAATATATATTATTAAGAAATTTAAGCAATTAATGTTGGGATTCTACGCAAGTATACGTATCGTTATCAAGTAATAAAGGACATTCTATTGAAGCCTCAAATATTGATGCCACGGGGAAGTTTAAATTTGAAATGTTAAATCAACTACGAAATTCATAGAAATTAAACGAATATACTGTCACTTATTTTAAATGTGTAAGTTGCAATCAAAACAAAATTATTTAACTACTAGCAAAACTGAAATGCAAAGTTTAAACATTAACTATTAAACTATTAAACTATCTTCTAGAAACAGGCTCTGAATCTACATTGGTGTCGTCGGCTCCAGTGTCCCGTATTTAATTTTGCTGCTCTCTGTTAAATGGCGTCGTTGATGCTGAGTAAAATCCATCAGCCGTTCTGTAAGTCTGCGCCGCGCTGATTATTTCTTCAAAAACGTCATTTTAACTCCAAATTCCATCCTTTTTGCTTTCTTTTTGCTTCAAGTCCTAACAATCAACAACCTGCAAGAAAACATAAAAATATCTTCCATTAAAGCCAATATCACCAAAAATGAGTATAAAATATGGGTATAAAAATGCATATATTTTTGGTGTATCACACCGTAAATCAAGAGTTACTTCATGTGCATTAAGAGACGATAAGGATGAGCTTGTTGCCGTGTGGATAAGTAGATAATTAGAGCTTTTCTTATTAAATTAAACACTGATACTTTAAAAAATCATAACTTGGTGTAGAAATTTTAAATAAATAAAATACAAAATACCCTGTTGCTCTGTAAACAAAGGAGAAAGTTATGAACTAAAAATAAAAATTATTTGTCATGTATTTTGTTTTCAATTAATTAAATGCTCCAGATCTTGTTTCAAGTTTAATTAATTAAGTATTAATTACCATGACTTGAAATTTAGAGAGTTTATTTCGCATGTTATTATAAGTGTTCTCTAATTTTTCCGAAGTTAGAGAACACCCCTAACCCTAAAAGCCCAAATTTTCAAAGTTAAGTCATCCTTTCTTATCAAAACAATTATACAAATTAAAATAAAGATAAAAAAAACATAGGAATTTTTTTTATAGGTTCACTATAGTCAGAGGATTGTAGGAAAAAATATTAAATGAGTTTAAATAATTAAGTGTATTATACTATGTCATTAGTTCATTAAAACTAATAAACATTAAAGAAAATAAAATTTAATTAAATAAATAAAAAAATATAATTCACACTCAAGATAAAAAAACTCATTTGAAATAATTTAAGTCATGTAAAAATTTGAAATCCATTTTAAATGTATTTCATATCAAAACTTACTTTTCATAGTAAATGAGATTTTTTGCACTAAAATAATTTTAACAAATAAAATATAATTAAAAAATTATAAAAAGTGGTTTGGAGTCATCTTTGTGATTGGGGGTACTCAAGAAAAATAAAATTGGTGTTAAAATAAATATTTCATATTTGAGCTAATTTTTAATATTTAAAAATCATAAATATATTAAAATGCACCAAAATGTCACAGATTATTTCTTGATCACTTAGGAGCACTTAAAACTTTTTTCCTGGTTATGTATTTCTAAATGCCAAATATGTATTTTTCTTAATTTATCATTAAAATAATTTCAATAAATAAAAAAAATCATAAAAAGAAATTGTTTCTTTCTTTGAGTTCTCTGAACTCAGAGGGACTAAAGAAAAATCTAAAAAATAATTTTTGAAATTAAATTAAATTTTTATTTAATTAATTATTAAAATTAATGATTAATTAAAATAATTAAAATATAACTCAAAAAATCATGAAATTGGTCCAAGTGGTCCTCTGATCTAGGTGAACCTCAAAAAAAGTTTCCTAAAGATAGAAACTTTACTTTGATTAATAAAATGAATTAATGTTAAAAACCCTTAATTTTAAGTAAAAAAATTATAAAATTTAAATAAAAAACAGAAAATCATAATTTTACCTTTGATATTTTAATTTACCTCTGAGTGGGGTACTAAGAAAATTTAAAAGTCATTTGAGTTAAATTTAATAATTTATGAAGTGGAAAGCTCTAGAGCAAAATGATATTTATGGGATTTTAATGCCCTAATTGAAATTTAGGTTAAGTCAAAGGGTAAAAAGCTAATCTTGATCATAATGAATCCTCTTGGATGTTTCAGAAATAAGGGTTAAGAGGTAGAAACCATCATGTCACTTTTCTATAACAAGGGTAAAATTGTAATTTTCTTAAATTATTGTGAATTCGAAGTTAACCTAATCAATGATCCTAAGGTAGTGGGCTTGAGCTAGGAAGAAATTAACTTACCCATTTGAAGCCCCTTAATTGGTGATTTGATGATAAGCATGATCTTTTCATAGCAATTAAGTACCTCTAATTCGACATTTTGATTATTGCAAATTTACCTTGAAAACTTGACTTAAGGGCTTAGTAGAGAGCTAGGATTGATTTAAATTTGCTTAATGAGATTTGAAGAAGAGAAACATAATTAATCATAAATACCTTTAAAACACTATAAGCCCAACTTTAATCATGAGCAAAAGATCCTTGATGATTTATGTTTGCCCTTATCGACACCCACAATTACTCATAAATTGGACATCAAGTGAATGTCTAAGTACCCCACTTATGGGATAACTAAAACATCAAGGTTCATTAAGCACAGAACAAATTAACTACCTTTGAATATAAATTTAACTTTGGATGATCAATTGAACAACATATTTGGTTAGCACTATTTAGTTAAAGAGTTGCCCGTTGCAAGCTTTCGGTCTCCGGAATTGGAATCCCGTTGCCCGCTTCAGAAAGATATTTTAATATATATATATATATAATTTTTAGAAAAATAAGAAATCAAACTGATCCCATATCATTCAAAGTTTAGATGAAAGAGCGCTACACCTCAAGCTATGTATCTATCCCGAAAAATAAGCACAAAACTTGAGGGTGAGGCTCGATCAAACAAACTAAGAAATATATGACATTCGTTTGGTCTACGAAACCATTTTTATTTGTAACCTGACAAGTTCCCCTATTTAATATGAAAAATTAAATAGGGTTTATATTAAGCTGGGTTCGGAAAAGTTTCCTATAAAGGTAAGCCCTTATAGTTAATTACACCTTAGATAACCGAAGTCACCTAAGAAAACTCTCGATAAAAATCAAGGGATACTGCCTTCAGGAATTTTAAAGGATAGGACTTTTCAAAGAGATCGAACGAAGAGATGTGAAATGGAAATGACTCGAATTTGGAGTATTTATTATGGAATCCAAAGGAAGAAGAACTAGGGAATGCCATGGATCCCGAGGAGAACCTCAGTGAATTCTCAAGTTATCTTATGGTTTGGCTTCAATTTAGAAATATTTAAATGTTCATCTTGCCAGTTTTATTTAATTAGGACTTATATTCGTGTGAAATGATCACACAAATAGCTTGGAAGATGTGAGGATTTAGGTCGTGACAAATGACAACATCAAAATCTTAAAACAAGTTAGGGCATATATTGTATAACAGAGCCATACAAAGGCCTAAATAAAAGTTAAGGATTTATGTCGCACTTGGGAGATAACCTCAAAATCCTATGGCTTGTTGTTTAATTCTAAGGAATCGTTTAGCTGATGTAGACATATTTTGCTATTGAAGATGGTCATTCTGCCCATAATGCTAGCTCCAAGTTCCTCGTCGTGCCTAGTTTAAGCTTTCTAATGTGTCAAGTCATGATCCCAAATACAAAGTCTCTTAAAGTTATGATTATCTAAAAGTCTTGGGGAATATTAAAGTTGATTAGAGCGACATCGGTTAGGATCCTACAGTTCCCCCGTTTCGTCACCACTATTTTTATTAAGATTCACTTAGTCCAAATGAATTTACTAAAGGCAACCTAATGAGTTTCGTACTTTCATTTAGACCGTGGGAAATCTATTTAGCAACCGTAGGTTACCTCCTCCAAGGGATTCCCGATTATCCCATAGAAATGTCTTAATTTAGTTGCAATTTTTGTTTTTTTTTTGTGATTAAATTTTAAGTTGTCTTATATTTTAACTGTTGTAGCGGTGAAATTTTTCTTGTTTAATTTTTAAATTTTAGTTTTGGTTTTGTGGTTACCCTAACAGTTCTGGTTTTCACACGCAAGGTGGTATCGTTGTTTATCATGCAAGTTTACAAGCAGAAAATGAGAGGTGCAAATAAATAAAAGTAAATTGTGATGCAATAAATTAAAAGCATACCTGTTGATTCTTCCCACTCCTTCCACCTAAAACGTTAGCTTTGACAATGTATATATAATTTTGCAAGGAATTCAATTGCAGGAGTAGATGAAGGTCTAGCTATGAAACCCCAAGTTATGACTTTATTGAGTCTCGGAATATCTTAGTGGATAATTTTAGAACAAAATATAATAAGCCCAATGATAATGACTTTTTATATACCTAAAAATACAAGAATTTGACACCGCTACTAGAAGATGTAAACCCTCGGCAATGACGCCAAAAACTTGATGCAACTTTTAATATGCAAGAATTTATGAACCCATATTTATATATTTATAAAGATTTTGTAAAGTCACAATTTCAAACGCAAGTATACGTATCGCTCAAGTAATACAGGGCTCTAGTGGAGTCCCGTTTATCGATCCCACAGGGAAGCGAGGTAAGAGGTCCTTAGTCAAATTCTAATCTACTACTATTAGTCCTTAGTTTGGAACGTTGATTAAAATGATATTTTGTCTAGCAACTACTCCTAAATGCAAGTGTTAAATGTAACGATAGTAACTATAACTAAATGCAATTATTAATTCTAAAGATAATCCTTTTATGATGAATTGGTTTGGAGAATTTTGAGATATTAAAAACTACTACTCTTATGTAATGAACTGGATAATTTAAAGGAATGAGATGCATTAAATATTGTATGTGACAAATAAGAGCAATCCTATTCTTTACCCTTTGGTCCGGCATAAAGAACATTGACTAATCCTATGCTTGTTTACTGAATCTGCGGCTAGGCTGGGAGGACACGCTTGTTTACTGAATCTGCGGCTAGGCTGGGAGGATGCCATAAAGAATATTGACTAATCCTATGCTTGTTTACTGAATCTGTGGCTAGGCTGGGAGGATATCGGCTCTCACTTCAAAGCTCCCACGTTCCCATCACTTGAGGGCTAACATCTCCGCTTCAGTACTCAAACAATAGGATCGAATTGGGGATTTTAGTCTGTCACCCTAAAATCTCTAATTCTACTCCCATCAAAGTATATTTCTCTATTTATTTTCTTCAATAAATGGAACGTTTATCCTTAATTTCCTCAATATTTCTAAAAATTCTTAAAATTGGTTATCTCTATTTTTCTACTTCAATCTTTGAGAAAATGGAGGTGGTGGTCTTTCTACTATAATTTTCATTGGTTTAATAAGACATTCTGACTCAAAATGAAAATCTTCACCATATTTTTCATTTTTCACCTCATCTTTTTCAACTTCCACTTACACTTCTTTTTGAACTCTGGTTTTCAATTCTTCTCCACTTCTCAGTTGAAAAGCCTTAATTTTCTCTTTGTTATGATCTTTTGGATTTACTTCAACATTACAAGGCAACGTTCCTAGAGGTCTATTGCTAAGTGCAGTAGCAATACATCCTAATTGATTTTATAGGTTTTTAATTGCGGCTCCTTGACTTTGTAATTGGTTTCCCATTTACAATATCAATTCTTCCATTGACAACTTTTTCACCTTACTGCAAATTATTAAAACTTGGAGGGTAATAATGTTTATAAGTTAGATTTCCTTAATTGTTGGAGTTCCACAATGAGTTTGCAGCATTGTTTTCCCATTGCAGATATGCAGCGTTAGAGTTATTGTTACTCCAACAAAAAATTGGATGATTCTTCCAACCAGGATTATAATAATTGACATAAGGATTATTAGAATGATTATTTATTGCATTCAAGGTCTCATAAGAACATTGAGATTTTATCATTTATCCCAATGAGTTTTCCTTAAGCACAGGTGATGTCTAAGAATAATTCATTCAATATTAATCTATCTTCTTTGATGTAGCAGCTATTAAGGCAGCTAACATAAATATTGCATCAGAATCATGAATACTAACTATCTTTTTGGATTTACCCTTTCAGAGGGTCATTGAAAATTATTAGTAGTCATCTCTTCAATTAAAGAATATGCTTCATCAAATGCTTTTGACATTAATGATCCATCAACAGCAGCATCAATTATCGATATAAAAGATTCAACCAATCTATTATAAAAAGTTTGAATTATAACCAATCTGGTAATGAATGATGTAGACACTTTCTAAGGAGATCTTTAAATCTTTCCCAGGCTTCATAAATTGATTCTCCTTCATACCGACAAAAAGATGTAATATCATTTCTAAGCTTAGCAGTTTTTTAAGGTGGGAAATATTTGGATTAAAATTTTTGTGATAAGTCTCCCCAAGTTCTGATAGATCCAGGTGCTAACGAGTTTAACCATATCTTAGCTTTATCCCTTAGTGAAAAAGAAAAAAGTCTAAGTCTGATGACATCATTTAACACTCTATCATATTTAAAAGTAGCACACAATTCTAGAAAACTAGCAAGGTGTAAGTTATAATCTTCAGTTGATGTTCCTCCAAAATGATTATTTTGTATCATTTGGATAATAGTATGTTTAAGCTTAAATTAATTGCCCACCATAGTAGGGTTTTGTATACTCAAATGAATTTCATCTACTGTAGGATTAGCATAATCTCTTAAAGGTTTCTGATAATATTCATTTTCATTTCCAGCATTACTTGAGTTGCAAGCCAGTTTGCTAAGATGATCTATCTCTTTTTTTTTATTTTCAAATTTTTCTAATAGTTCTTTCTAACTCCAAATCGTAAGGTACCATATCTTCAGATCTTACACTATGCATAAACAAAAACAATAAATAATTAAAATAAACAAACACACTAAAATATGAAAATATTTGAATTAAACTACAAACAGTTTTTTTTAGTTTAAAAATAAAAAAAGTAAAATTATTAAATAACTTACTACTACTTTCCGTTACTTCCCCAGCAACGGCGCCAAAAACTTGATGGGGGCGGATTTAGTGTGGTTTTTTTGCAAATATTTTTCAATATTAATACACTTGATAGATACAATAGTAAATATGTACTTTAATCCCAACAAAAATAACTTTAGTGAAAAATAGTTTTATCTTTTAAAAAATCTTTAAACTGTCAAATCACCTAAAAATAATACAAGTATATGTATCGCTCAAGTAATAAAGGGCTCTAATAGAGCCCAAGATATTGATCTCATAGGGAAGTTGGAAATGCTTATAAGTAAATTCTTAATATTATAATGTAAAATACAATTTAAACTACAAAAGTGAAGTATGAAATTTGAGTATATATTAATGAGTGAATGCTAAATAAAATGTAGTTAAAAGACTAAGTTAATTAAACTAATTGCTAAACTTTCAAAAGTAAAATTACGAAAACTAAACAAAGTTTTTTGTGGCGAACAGTTCAAATTTAAGAAAGCATCCTTTCCCTTTATAATGAGTATATGGATTGTGAAGAAATTAAAATCATATATTATTTTGTGCCAAATTGGAGCAATTATATTTTTTACCCTAAAGAACATTGACTAATCCAGAGTTTGGTCGCTAATTCCATGATTAGGCTGAGAGCATATCGGCTACCACTCCAGAGCTCGCACTACTCCCTCGCCTGAGGGCTAACAATCTTGAATTAGTTTCCAATCAACTGGACCAAATTGGGCATTTTAATCTGTCACCTTAAAATCTTCAATTCTCCATCCAACAAAGTATATTTCCTTATTTATTTGCACTCAACCCCATGGATGACATCCTCTTTCATTGAATAAAATGTGATTCTCTCAATGTTATAGAAATTATAGCCCTTTCAAAACATATATTTCTCAACACATTTTAATATTTGAATTGGTCAGATCGAAAAGTAAAAGAAGATCGGAGTTCAAATCATCATAAACTATTGACATTTAAAATCGTATAAAATAAAATCAATTCTTCACAAAACTCTATCTCAAAGTAGGGAGAAGGATAAAAAAGACTACTCAAAATTCATGAGAAGGATACAACAAAACACAAATTTCATATATAAAAACAAGTTTACAAAATAAAGAAATAAAAAAACACAACGTATCTCACAATCCTTCCAAAGAAAATCCCTAGAAGTTCACTTCAAGCATTTTCACTCCTTACAAGCATTCTCAATTCTCTCTTAGAAAAGTTATGAAAAATAAATCTCACCTTTCCTCTCCTCTTATAATCCTTGAAGAAAATCTTCAATCCCTTGACTCTCTCTCTCTCTCTTGCCTTCTTCGAAAATCTCTCGCACGCCTCCTCCAAAACTCTTTTTTTTTTTCAACCCTTGGACTTTCCTCTCTTTTATTAGAGGTTGTCTCTCTCCAAAAAGAATTCAAAATTCCCTCTAAAATTCTTTTTAAACGTCAAACATTTTGAATTCAAAAGGCATGTTTATTGATATAAGAGGCATATCCCTTCATAAAAGAACTTTTCAAAGTTTCTAGATGCATTGAATCAATCCATGGGGTGTTTAAAACAAGTTTCCCTTTCAAAATTGGTGCAAATTTTGTCTCAAACCACCTTAATCCACAAAAAGTCATCTCTAGTGCTTCAGGCGCCAACTCTCTATCAAATGGTGCTTCAGGCACTAGTTCTGGCACTTCAGGCGCCAGCTCTCTGTAAAGTGGCGCTTCAGGAGCCAGTTCTGGTGCTTCAGGTGCTAGAATCTTAAAATTCGTTATTTTGGCTCCAAATTTCGCCATTTTTGCTACTTTTGCTCTAAATGCATAAAATTGATATACCTGCAACAAAAACATTAAAATACCCTTCTTTAAAATTCAATATCACCAAAAATAAGAATAAAATGTATACTTAAAACAACATATTATTTTGGTGTATCAATCATCCACACTAAAATGCTTCAATCTCACTTGATACTCAACAAAATCACCACAGTTGTTTCCTATAGCTTCATCTAATCGAGACGAACGCATCCATACAACTAGATACATATGAAATCAAACTTTCCTCCACAATTAATGAAACCGAAGATGCTTTTAAGGGTTTTAGATTATACCTTAGCTCAAGAGGTGAGGCCTCGATTAGTTATTTGTACAAGCTTCTTTGTGGTCCAACAAACCTCCTTAAAGTGTTAGTTTCCTCTGATATATGGTCCAAGTATTATTTTGATCGAAGGCTGGTGCGACCTTGGTCTAGAGGTGGGTTAGAGGGCTCAATAGATTGGTATTTTCAGTGGGGAACTTCCTTGTTATGTTTGAGGAAGCTCAGAAATGGTTTAATTTGAGCTTTTATGGAGTATAATGGAGTGAAAAAAAAACCTGGATTTGGGTGATCAAATTGAGCTTGGACAGTGGACTTCAGTGGTTGGAAATGGTGGGATTGAACTCAAGAAGGTTGGAGGAAGCTCTGCGAGCAATTTGGAAGGCTCTCCCCAAGCAATTGACATCACTCTCTCCATGGTTGTGAGAGGGGCTCAATTTATAGTCATGGAATTAAGGTTGAATTGGCCAAGCTAGGGGTGGAGAAGGAAGCTTAAGTGGAGGGCTAAACGACGCAATTCACCAATGGGGGTGAGCCACATTGAATAGGTAGAAATTTGGGATTGAACCAAAGAGTGGCTTCTCAATTTTGGGTTTTTCAGCTAGGCCTGCTGGCCTGGCTATGGGAGGTCACTAGTTGGCTCAGGGAAGGTCAGGGAAGTTTTAATGGTGACTGATAGCATGGGATAGAGAGATTAGCCAAATTAGGTTAACTGGCACCTTAATCCAAGGGACCCTTGGTCAATGTCTTGAAAATTGGGTTTGGCTGATTTGATTAGCATCCAAGGAGGCTAAACATGGTAGGAAAGGATTAGGCTTGGTTGATGCAAAATATTTAAGTTGATTTGGGGCTTAGATTCAAAATTAGGGTTTAGGCCAAAAATTGGATTTGTGCTTCACTTGGGCTAAGATTAAAAATTATTTGAAGGGTCCAAATGGTCCATGGGGATCTCATGAAGTGTTTAGGAGATAAAATTAGTGCGATTAAATTGATCTCAAGGCTTAATTGAATGGAATTTTGAAGTTAGGTCCATTTGGGGCATTTAATTTGGACTTGGTTTTAAGTTAGGCAAGGGTTTGGATTAGATCAATTGAGAGTTCAAATTGATCTAATGGAATGTCATGAAGACTTTATAATCCAAAATTGTAGGAATTGGATAGGTTAGGGAGTTCAATTTGATGGGATTTTGGCTTATAGTCAAATTGGGGGTTTAAATTGGGCTTTGAATTTGATTTTGAAAATGGGTTTAATTCGACTTGAATTTGGGTTCAATTAGTTTTTTACTTGATAAAATAGAGTTTAGATTTGAAATTGGGAAATTTGAAACCAATTTTGTGAAAATTGGGGATGATTAGGAAACTTTAGGCATTTAGGGACAAAATTGGGATTTTGGTCAAAATTGGTCAATTTGGCCAAATTGGGTCCAATGTTTGGCTAGGATTTGTTTTGGCAACTTTTGGAATGATTTTGGAGGTTTTGAGAATTTTTGAGCCATGAGGGATATTTTGGTAATTTTTGCAATTGAGGGGTACTTTGGGAATTTTGGAAATTTTGCAGTGTTTTAGGCAATTTTGGTGATTTGAAATGGTTTGAAATAATTTGTGGACAAAGTTTGAGGATTTTGGAAATTTTTTAAAATTTAGGTTTTGAGGGGCAATTTGGTAATTTTGAGAAAGTTGGGGGCAAAAGGCCAAAATTAGGAATTTGGGTAGGACGGGGTCAATTGAAGATGATAATCATAAAACTACCCTTTTGGTGCCATGAGACCAAGGTAATCCCAATTTTGGATCCTCCATGTGTCGGTCTTAGCCAAACCCTAGCCTAGAGCTAAGGGTTTGGGGGGACCATCCACATGAGTTTCCAAAAGAGTGGGGAAGTAGGCTAAGCTTGCTTGTTTAAGGGTTTTAGGTTATGAGTGAAGGTGAGGGGTTTAAGTAAGTGTGTGCAAGATTAACCAAGACCACACCACCCAGGGTTAAACCCTAAGGACAAACAATCCTATGTGGACTCTTTTTTAGCTCCCCCATGTCAACTCCACCTATTATTAAGTGCTAGAGGTTAGAACCAACATGTGGAACTTCAAGAGAGTAAAGAAGCAATTGAAATTTCTAATGGTGAGGGTTCCCTTACTAGTCCTTTAGGAATAGTCAATAGAAAAAGTCATATGGCTAAACCCTAGGCTTTTAAGGAAGAAAAGCTAGACCTCAACAAAAAGTGAGGTCAACATTTTCCTTTCAGTCTAAGCGATACTTTTCTATAACACAATCAACCTGAAGCATTCCTCTACTTCAACCAACCAACATAAATTCTATTAATAACATCTTCATCAATATCACCATCAATTTGAACAATAGCCCCCAAATATCTAAAGCGTTCACACCTTTTAATAATTTAATCACCCATAGTTACAACTCTGTCACTAGAGCAACTACTACTAAGATTGCATTCCATACATTCAATTTTAGTTCTACTCAAATGAAGTCCTTTAGACTCAAATGTAGACCTCCATAATTCAAGTTTTTTTTTAGATTTTTCTCTAGTCTTATCCACAAGAAGGTCATCAGAGAAAAGCATACACCAAGATAATCCTTCTGTTAAGGTACAACAAAAGATAAGGACTTAAAGCCAATCCCTAATGTAATCCAACTGAAAGAGGAAAATATTTGATCAATCCTCCTGTTCAATCACAAGTAATAGCTCTAGTATACTGTTGACCTCATTTTTTGTTGAGGTTTAGTTTTTCCTCTTTAGTAGCCTAGGGTCTAGC
>JXCR01113774.1:0-15314 GCA_002079205.1 Phalaenopsis hybrid cultivar | reverse complement strand
ATACCAAGTCCTGCAGAAATGCTTGTTGAGCTATGACCAGCCCCAAAAGCATCATAGATGCTCTCTTCCCTTTTCGGGAAACCAGCAAGCCCAGATGTCTGCCTTAGAGTTAACATCCTTGACCTCCTTCCTGTCAAAATTTTATGCGGATATGCCTGCAAAAATTTAATCTTTTCATACTCAAGCAACGTGGGCTGACAGAAAAAAAATTAGACAGAATAATGAATGTTTCCATTTTCTGCAACCTGATGGCCGACATCCCAGATGATCTTATCATGAGGAGCATTGAAGACATGATGAATTGCTACAGAAAGCTCCACTACTCCAAGACTAGCGCTCAGATGCCCCCCAATTCTAGACACTGTGTACACTATCTCGGCTCTTAGTTCTGCCGCAAGTTGTTCTAAATCCTACAGAGAAGACAATAGATTCATCAAAGAAGAAGGGAAAAAGATGATGACAAAAAAAAAGTTTCCAAGTGGAAAAAACTGAGTACATTAACGGAGAGATTTTTCATGTGGATGGGATAGTTGATGGTATCCAATATAGGAGTCTTCGGCTTCTCCCCTGAGAAATCAATCTTCCGCTCACGCTTCTCTTGTCTAACTGCAATCTCCTGATCCCCGTCGCCGCGCCCTGCTCTCACACAAACCTGAAAAAAATTGAATCTTTTTTTTTTTAAAAAAAAAGAGAAGCCAAAAAGTGAAACGGGAAAGTGATGGATATAAAAGGTTTTATTTTCCGCAAGCTCAATGAGGAAAGTGGAGAAAGGTGGGATCTTTCTTGTCTTAAGAATACCTGACGCCGGAAGCCGGTGGTATGTAAGATAGCCGGCTGAGAAAAAAGGCAATTGGGGGCCATTGGTGATGTGCATAAAGCCATTGCAGTAAGGAGACTACGTCGACGAAGGAGACGAGGAGAGGATGGGTTGGGTGGGTTGAGAACAGCAATAGAACTAGAGGAGGTGATTTTTTATAGGAGAAAGTTGCAGAAGTGGCGCAAGTGGAGGATGACGAAAGTAGTATTGGGATTCCTCAAAGAAGTCCCAATAACACTGCCGAATAGAATATTTTCTGATAAAATTAAAAGAAAAAAAAACACAAAACTATATTACTATACATTTCGCTATATAATTCAAAAAATTTTATCAAGAAATCAGAAATTGTTTTTTCATATTCACACAAAAAAATTTACATGATGCTTCACAATCTTCCTTCTTCGATCCGATGTGAAAAACACACGCTAAGATCTCAAAAATCTTCCTTTTCTTCTCTTCTCATGCATGAAAATTGGCTTAAAATTGAAAATCTCAATCTAACTGTTCTCTGGTGTTTATGATATGATATACACCAGTTGATGTGATATATATATAAATCAAACAGGAAAACAATCGACGAAGCGAAAAATAGAACAAGAAAAATCACACCAAAAAAGAATATATAAATTTATGTGGTTCGGCAAATTGTCTACGTCCACAAAGTTGCAGAGGATTTTAATACTCGAGGAATTTACACCAGTCGGTCACCTTGACTTACAAGAGGAATATCTCACTTCGTTGCTCTCGGTTTTTCTCTCTGTACCGAGATACACCGAAGAAACACTACACCAAGATACACCGAAGAAGATAAATATACAAGAGAAATAAAACCAATTTGTCTTCTGTCACAAGTCACTAAGAAGAGTCAAGGGAGAAAAATCTCTTCTTCTTTCTTTTTTCCTTATGCTGCAAGGAACTACCTCTTGCACTTCTCTTCCTTCTATCCTGAGGAAGCCCAAGGAAGAACACCAATCATGACTTCGAAACCCAAGGAGAGCCATCCGAAATTTTTTATAGCGAAACCAGGTGGCGCGGTGGCGCGGGAGCGGTTGAGCGGGAGCAGATCGTGTAATCGTAAGGTCGCAGTTGCGACCTTTCGCGATCGGCTTAAGCGGGAGCGAGCGCTTGGTGAATCGACGTCAGACGTAGGCGGAAGAGCGGGAACGGGAGATCGGTCTCCAGCATAACAAATCTCCAACTTGGAGATCGATACACAGGCTACAACGTCTTCTTCCTCTAACTGATATCCTTCACTAGCGGTGTCGCCCTTTTTCTTCAAACATGAATCCTCAACCATGAATCCTGCTCTATGAATCTTCCATCTCTACAACTCGAAGCTTATATCTTCACTTTAGAAGACCAACTGAAGTTGTGCACAACTTCAGTTTCGTAAGTGTAACACCCTTAGTTAACATATCAACATGGTCTAAATAGTCTTGCACCTCCAAGCTATTTCCTGAATTACTCTTGTCTTTATTTACAACTCCCACTGCATTGACAATATCATGCCTCTGTCGAAAGCCTTTTTTCAACAAGTCTAGTTTTGCACCTCTTATTATCACCACGCTCAGTCTTCACCTAGCACACCCACTTATTGTGTAATGTCTTCTTCTCTGGTGGAAGTTTTGTCATCTCTCACTTGCTTGAACTTTCATCTTGCAAGATTTCATCATTGTTCTGTGGTTCTGCACTATCCGTTTGAGAAACAATAGGAATGGGTGCCCTAGACCCACTATCCTCTTCACTTCCATCATCAACATAACTATGAGCTGCCAGAATAGTGCATCTTATACTTCTTCAGATACCACATTTGCACTATCATTCTCAATCTTATTGGGATTCCTGCAATTCCTCTTTATGTTGTCAACCTTGCCACAATTTCAGCAGATTGTCTGCTGACCAGACTTTGATTTTGATATCCCTCTATTTGAGTTCATGCCCTGTCATCTCTCTCTGAAATCAACATTCAATGTTGAACTCGTACTTGAGATCTCGCCAGAATCTTTCTTGCACACCTCCTCAGCCAAAATCAAATCACGAATATCATCACATTTCAATTTAGATTTACCTGCAAAACTGCTAACTACCATCCTCATGGCTTCCCAATTATTTGGCAACAATACAAACAATATCACCGCATGTATCTCATCATCAAAATTAATTTCAATAGACGACAATTGATTGATTTATGATAGTATTGAAATCATTCAGGTGTTGAGCAACATAAACACCTTCCACATCTCAAAATTGAATAACTTCTTCATCAAGCACACCTTGTTATTCACCGATGGCTTTTCATACATACCTGATAAGGCTCCCATGAGATCTGCAGTCGTTCTCTCCTTGACAACGTTATGTGCAACGGATCTCGATAGGGTCAATTGAAAAACCACAAGAACTTTTTGATCCAACAAATTATATTCATCTTCTTCCATCCTTTCAAGTCTTTTCCCCAATAACGGAAGATGAAGTTTCTTCCCATAGATGTAATCCTCTATCTGCATTCCCCAATAGACAAATTATGTGCCATCAAATTTCTTGATTCCTGAAACCTTCACTTTAGCTGTATCCATCATTCTTCCTCAGATCCGAACAAAGCTTTGATATCAGTTATTGATGATATGATATACACCAGTTGATGTGGTGTATATATATAAATAAAACAGGAGAACGATCGACGAAGTGAAAAATAGAACGAGAAAAATCACACCCGCGGTTCCATTCCATTTTCCCATCCGGCGCAATCAGAGTCGTCCGTCCGATACACGTGTGATCCAACGGTGCTCGGTCATCGCCCTCAATAGAGCCAACCCGCAAACCGTCCATATTTTAGGCTTATTATCTTGCTCGATACTCAACCAAATTAATTGAAGTTTATTCCTATAGATTCATCTTGACTAGGAAAACATATTTATATGGTGAATCAACCCTTGAATCAACTTTTTGCACATGGAGAATCAAATGAAGCTCAGATTAAGGTTAAGTTTCAATACCTTGGTTCAAGAGGGGAATCCTCGATTGATGCTTGTGGAAGCTTTATGGGGTCCCAAGAGCCTAGGGATAGAGCCTCAAGCCGTCGTGAATCGCCTAGATATGATTTCGACCAAAGTCAATTTGGGGTGTTGGTCAAAGTCCACCTTAAGGTGCTATGGTGATGGGGCCTTTGTGGGGGATCTTCTTCTCTTGATGTGAGGATGGTGTGGGTGCAATTAATTTGGATTTGGTGGAGGTTTAGTGAGTGTCATGTTTCAGCCTAGTAATTGGGCTCTAGAATTGGGCTCAAGCAGTGGATTTGAGTGGCTAGGGATGATTGGGTTGAACTCAAGAGGTCTTAAGGAAGCTCTGGAAGCAATTTGGCAGAGTCTCCCCAAGGAATTTCAAGCTCTCCTCCTTTAGCCATAGAGGGTGGGTTTAAAAAGAGGGGGAAGGAGAGGCCACCGGGAGCATTTGATGGGTGCCCTATGTTGCTCATGTGGATGCCAACAATGTGCAAAAATCCAATTGGGATGAGCCAGCTTGGATGGGTTTAATTTTTGAGTTTTGGCCATGGTGGAGCTTTTGATTTTGGGTTTTCCAGCCACTAAGGTGGCTGGCCGGCCATGGAGGGGTCACCATCCAACTCAGGGAGGTCAGGGCTTGGTCTTGGTGAACTCAATTGCGGCTGGCCATGTGTAAAGGTACGGGATTTAAATAGTATGGGAAAGGGCCATTTTGGGTCAAATTGGGTCAAGGCATGGTTTGGGTTCAGCCACCAAGGTTGGCCTTGAGCTGAAGTGGATCATATGGGTTAGCTAAATTGGTGTGAAGAGATCCCCATCCAAGTGATTTGGTTAAGTATGAGATATAGAGGGATCATTAAAAGGGTTAAAAACCTTTTTAAAGAAGTTTGAAAATTGCTTACCCTTTCCATTAATAGTTTGATGATGTGGCAAGGCTCTCATGGCTTTTCTATGACATGGAAGTGGCTTCATGGCTTGCATGTGCCTTGGCTAATTTTCATGAGGAGGGATTTTGGATTTTTTTTGGTATTTTTGGTGAAGTTTGGCTTGATGCTTGATTTGGAATGCTTTGATTTTGGATTTAGAACTTTAGCAGTGATTTTGATTGAATGGATGATGGGGATAAAATTCATCACGTGGGCTTTTAATTGAATTTGGGCTTTTTGGAATGACTTAAAGATTTGGACTTTTAAAATGGAAATTGATTTTGTACTAAAATTTGGGTTAATTGAATGTTGAGTTTGGTGTAGGAATATGTCATGAAGAATTTGGCAAAATTTCAAGTGATTTTGAGTTGAATTGATTGGCTAATTTGATGAATTTAAACATATGGTCAAAATTGGGCCTTTTTTATTTGAATGAAATTGGGTTTGCAATTGGATCAAATTGGGCTTGAATTTTATTTGAATTAGGATTGAGGATGTTGAATTTTGATTTGGAATTGAAATTGGGCAAGATTGGGGTCAATTGGGCTAAGATTGGGGCTAATTTGAGGACATTTTAGCCTTTAAGGTCAAATTGAGGCTTTTGGTCAAATTGGACTAGTTTGGTCAAATTGAGTCAAATTAATGATAAAAAATTGAAATTGGGAATATTTGGGATGATTTTGGAATTTTTGGAATTTTTTGGTCAAGAGGGGTATTTTGATAATTTTGGGGGTATTTTGGAAATTTAGTAATTTTTATAAATTTTGATCAATTTATGTAGTGGTGGGGGTTTGAGATGATTTTTGGGCAAATTTGGGTATTTTGGGCAATTTTTTTATTTTTTGGCAAAAATTGGGGTTTTAGGGGTATTTTGGTAATTTGGTGATTTTATGCTAAAATGGGCCAACAAGCCATGAAGCTATACTAAACCAATAGGAGTCATATGAGGAATCTTTTTAGATGCTCGATGTGCTGGTTCTAATCCTCTTAGCCAAAGAATAGGGGTACAAGGTCATTCACATGAGCTCTCCAAAAGGAGTCAGGAGACCAATTTAAAGGGCCCTAGGGTTTAGAGTATGTGAGAGAGTGTGGTGTGTGCAAGTCAGCCCCACCAAAACCAGATCATCCAGGGTTAGTCCTAAGATCTAACCATCCTATGGGGGACTCCCCTTGAGCTCCTTCATATTGACCCTACCTACTAAGTGCTAAAGGTCAGAACCAATATGTGGGACTTCAAGTTGAGCAAAGAAGGGTTTGAAATTTATAATGATGAGGGTTCCTTTTCTAGTCCTCTAGCAATAGTTAATAGGAAAGTCCTATGGCTAGACTCTAGGCTACTAAAGAGAAAAAACTAGAACTCAACCAAAAATGAGGTCAACAGTCGTAGTTTGTCATATAGGCCTTTGCGAAGAGCTACAATGGTGTTCATAAGCTGCAGAGATAGGGGTCTAGAGTTGCACGACCTATAAGCCATGTAGCACATAGTTTGTTATGTAAGTCGTTGTAGTGAGCTGTGGTGATGTTTGTATGGATTAGAAGCCATAGAAGGGAGTTCCACAAGCTATGACTGTAGTTGGTTACATATATCATAATTTTGAATTGTGATTACGTTTGTAGGTCATAGAGGCCAGAGCCAGAAGCTACACGAGTTGTGGACCATATCTGCAGTAGTTGGTCACATAAGTTGTAATTGTGAGTTGTGTTGAAGTATGTAGGCCGCATAAGCTGGAGTCGGAGCTGCACGATATGAGGACCATGTAGGTCATAGTTGACCACATCAGTCGTAGTAGTGAGCTATGATGGCGTATGTAGGCAGCAAATGTCAAAATTAGTTTTTGTATGAGCTTTTGATCATGTAGGTTGTAGTTAGTCACAAAAAAACATAGTAAAAGTTGTGATGATGTCTGTAAGCCACAAAGGGTGAAGTTGCACCGTATGTGAGGCACCACTATGCATCATGTGTGGGGCCCATCGTTGAACGATATACCGGACGATCTACATTGGGATTCTGCAACGTGCATTGTGAAACTGCAAGGGTTTTTTGCTGCAAGAAGTAGGTGGTATTCGATGTTGGTCGACGAACACTAGTGAGCGGTGATCTATGGTGGTCATCAGCTACAGAAGCGGGAAGTGTTCGTTGGATCTTAAGTGCAGAAATGACATTGTGCTTAAGCTTCCCGCCCTTATTTAGGATCAGGTCAAGATCCCCTCTCAAGAGGGGGTAAGAGTTTTTATAGAGTCCAGATTGTAAATAAGGAAGAAATCTGGACAACTCTGATTGTTGTCTCAATCAGATGTTGTGCTTTGAACATTTAAGTGTCTTAATAATGTCAGAATTTAGTGATCTTGGAATTGTTGTATTTTTCTTATGAAGAAACGTGATTTATACTCATCTCTAATCAACAATCCATATCATAAATTTTCTAATATATTTGTTTTGTATTTATGAAGTAATATATTACGTACCATTCTTTTAAGAAAAAAAAATTAACAATTTTATAATTAAAATCATTAACGTACAACTTGAAAGAGGGTTGCCAATATAATTTCGAATTCCCCATTCCGCAGGAGTTTGTGAAGAGCTTGGCCTCCTCTGAGCACGCTACAAACGGTTCTGCGCCAATCTTATGCCATCATATTCTGCAAGCCCTGACAAGAATAGCGGGAGGGATCACATTTTGCATGTTTTTTATGCTTTTGTCGCCGCCTGGATACAAATTCGAGGCCTTCGGTTTGTCATTTCTTGATTAAGTCTGCTAAAAGCGTGCTGGGAAAGGAGAATTTTAATCAGCATTAGCAAGAGAAGATGAGGCCAGAAGAATTTTTAAGTTTAGGACTTTTCCTTCTCTTAATTTTCAATTGTAAATTAAAAAGTATGGTTATTAGTTTTTTAATATTAAGCATTTAAAATTAAGTGCAAAGTTTTTAGTCTATCATAGTCTTTGATTTACAAGCTAATGCCTTCCACAAATTTCTTAGACATTTTTCATGCATACCATATGGTTCTTCTGTCTTTATTAGGGCTGTCAATTCGGCTCGTTGTNATATATATATATATATATATAGATATATATTTATTTATTTATATAAAAGCCAACGTGATATTCATGAAAAATATAATAAATGGCGAGATGTGGACATAAAAGGAAATGACGCGACCACAGAAGATAGTCCTGATCAGTCAAGTCAGATTGCCTCAAATGTCGTGTTGGGTTAGAAATTTACTGTTCCTATAATAAAATTATCTCTCGCTGTTTTTGGCACCGACTGAATGAAACTTCATTAAATGAAGCCTAAAATTTTCATTCACACGCCTTTTTATTTCCCTTCATAAACATATTTATTTAATGCTCAATAAATAGAAAGTTTGTATGTATGTATGTGTGTGTATGTATGTATGCATGTATGTATATATATATACACACACATACATACACATACATGCATACCATACGGTGTGTGTGTGTGATATATATATATCTATCTGTGTGGGCATAAGTATGCTAAAATTTTGAAATACATAGCGAAACAGGACTATCTTATCCATGATAGGCAATCATGAGCTTTTGGAAAAAGTTGTTGAACTATCTTATCCAAGCTTTATTGGAGGAAGTGTATTCATATTTAACCGTACTTGGTTTGATCATGTTTATAATTGTGGAACAAGGGTAAACCAACTATATAATATCACAGAATTGAAAGTGAACATAAGGTATGATAAATTTGATCCTTTCATTCAAGCCTGACAGGTGAGTCGGGTTTAATATATTTGATATTCACATAATTTGAACTCGCTCATCAAGAAGCTGAAATAACAGGTTTCTGTGTTGCAATCAATGAAGTGCTCAATCAAGAGATTGCTAGTGGTGAATATGAAGAAATTAATCTCGGTGATGAGTACGACTTTGATGATGCATTTGAAAAAATTGATCATGACTAAATCCTTCAGTTACTCTTTCGACAATGTTAAGTAAGATGAGTATATTCCTTTGAATATTTAAAGCTTTAGTCTCATGAGTGCATATTGTACTTTCATTGAATTTCTTTTTTAGTTTATTACATACTATTCTATTTTTAGTTTATTACATAATATGTTGTTATGTGCACTAATTAATAAAATCTATTCTCTTAGTTGTAGATGACGACTGGAGGCAAGGATAGTCTCCCTCCCCACTTTTGCGGAGCAGGGCCGGGGGGTTTACCCCCACCACCACCACCGCTCCCATCCCTGTCCCCACCTCCATCTTTAATTGCCACCGCACCCATCCCTGCCTGATTACAATTCAAGATCTTTAGTTTCAAAAGTTTGTGATAAGCATCATTCACAAAATATCTTTAGTTATTTTTATTTATTTATCAAATGAACATAATTTATGTAATTTTGCAGAAACAATTCTCCTTGTGCCCTAAGCATGAGGCGCACATCCAACGCAACTTCGAGCGCAAGTGCAACGATCGCCTCAAGGGCATGTTTGGCGAAATTCGGAAATCACGACAGTGTTCGTTGTGGCTCAGAGAGGATGTCTTTTCCACACTGCTTAGAGCTTTGGATTCCTCAGATTAACATAAGAAGATGGAGCAAGCAAAGCAGAACATATGATCGAACATAATTTAAAACAATGAGTTACTCCTCATGTAGGAGACTTCGTAACTCAAAAGAGTACTTCACTACTCTTTAATATGTGTTGTTATTCTGCAAGATACTTCGTTACCCCGTAAATTATTTCGTTACTCTACAATGTATGTTGTTGCTCCACAATGTGTTTTATTACTCGACAATATATATCGTTACTCTATAATGTGTATCATTGCTCCATAGGATACTTTGTTGCTATGTAATGTGCATTGTTGCTCTGTAAGCCGAACTTCATTATTCTGCAAAGTCCACCAACTACTTTAAGCAAGGGGTGAACGACGATGGTCGATGACCGCAGACAAGCGGCGATCAGGGCCTACGCAGGTTGGGAGTTATTATCATCTATTCAGTTCAGAATAGCACTGGAATGGGCTCCTTCTCCTTCCTCCCTCCTCCAAGTGAAGAGTGGGGTCTATTTATAAGCCATTGAGGAGAGACATTTTTTCTTTAGTGAATAGCCACCATAACCACCCATTCAAACAACTCACGTTGATTCCCCTTTATCATATAAAAATTTTTATGATCTTTTGGTTTTAATGATCTCAAAACTAGATGATCTAAGACTCAATGGATTCTTTTCATTAAGACACTAGAGCTTGATCAATTTTGGTTTCATGAGTTCATCTCGTGTACTCTGTTACTTTAACTATAAAATTGTTTAAATCAAACTTCTAGATGAATTTCAATTCGAATCAAAATATTTCTTACTCAAATAAATACCTCAAAATGTATATCAAATACATCGTGATTCACACCAAATAATAAATTTGATTCATGACTCATCAATTATGCCAGAATAGTTTGATTAAAAGTTTCAACAATCAGGGAGCTTAATGTCTTTGGATATATTTTAAAACTGTTGCAATGCATGTGTACTTAATACTCCGATGCAGATTTCAAAATTACTTTGATTTAAGAAATAGCGCATTGATATCCACTTCCGCCAAATCACCTTCCATTGCCTCCCAAAATTGTAGCAGGGGCAGCATGGCCTCGTGGTTCCGGAGAAATTAAGAGCCTCCACCTGTAAAGAGTTGGTTGAGACATTCTCCAAGCTAAGATGTTGACTCTACTTTCCTTTTTATTTGGGCAATTGCATTCATATCAGTTGGAACCTTCCTATTTACGGCTATGGCTGTCAGTTTCGTTCTTTATTTGCAAACTACTTATATTTAATTCGTTAAATAGTTTGTATTCGACTCGTTCGTTATAAGCTCGAACTATAAATGAGTTGGACATGAACAAATATTTGTTCGCTCATGTTTGGTTTGATATGACTCGAAAATAAATAAATAAACATAATATAAATATATTTGCGAATATTCCACCCAATTTTTATATTACATAAGAAATATGTTTTCATTTTGGGCATTTACATACATACCACCCAATTTTTTTCGTCTGACCCAACCCAAACCAGTCCGATGCTTCAAAAAATAGAATGCTAATAACACCGCAATAGCACAACAAATTTACTAGAATAACACCACTGTCGAAAACACAGTAATAACACCGTGGGTTATCTCAAACAACAATGAAATAACACCACAAATTAACTTGAATAACACTCCTGCCAATATATGCCAATAACACCGCAAGCAACATCAAATAGTACCGAAATAACACTCAAATAACACCGCAATAATACCACATTAACCCCATAATAAAACTGTAAATCTACTCGAACAATATTGTCGTCGAGAAAATGCAAATAATAATATAGGTTAACTCAAATAACATTGTACTAATATCACAATAACACTGCAATAACACTCGATAACACCGTCAAAATATTCGAATAACACTCGAATAATATCACAAATATGGTGTTATTACGGTGTTATTGTGGCATTATTGTGGTGTTATTCGAGTGTTATTGTGATATTATTGCGATATTATTTGAGATAACTTGCGGTGTTATTGGTGTATTTTGGCGAGAGTATTATTCGAGTAAATTTGTGGTGTTATTACAATATTATTTGACGTAACATACGATATTATTGGTGTGTTTTCAGGGACAGTGATATTCGAGCAAATTTGTGATGTTATTGTAATGTTATTGTTATTGCCACCGAAAAACATGAAAATAACACTGCTAATAACAGTGTTTGCTCTTGAAAATTTTCTTAGTTAATCAATGTTTTGTGGTTAAAATTAAATTATTAATAAAAAATTAGATAAAATTATTATTTTATTTTTATTTAAAATACTAACTATTATAATAATTTAATATTCTAACGAGTCAATTTCGAGACAAATAGGAGCTGAACACGAAAAGGAATATGTTATTCCAGTCGAACACGAACACATAGTTCATACGTCATTTTGAACACGAGCTAATTTCAAACACGAGCCCGTGCTTCCTCGTTTACAGCCTTATTCACGAATCTATTACTCTTTCATCTTTTTTTAATATTTAATATCAATCTAAATATATATGTACGTATTAACACTCAAATATTTAATATCAATTCAAAAGTGAAACAAGCCTGATGTGTCATCAACAAATTTTTATCAAACACGAATTTTAATGCATTTTTATAAGGGATCTTCTAATTTTAAATTGAAGATTATTTGAGCTCCGATTTCAACAAATTTATAGTCAAATTGACCTTCTCGACATGACAAACCAAATGATGTCAAAATTGGTTCAATTTAGGTCCAATAAAGCCAACATCAAGTCGTCGAAGCACAATTAGAGGCTTTGGTTTATCAATTTATTGGTTAAATGAACTCTAAACTTGATATATTTATGGTTGAATCGAGCGACTTGACGAGAAAAATCCACTGAGCTTGAGATCTCTCAATTTCATGTCATTAAGGCACCTAAAGCCTTAAAAAGACATGATTAAGGGCGATCAGTATGAGCGATTTTATCAGACTGTTCTCGAAGTTACGTGCTAAAAGTCAAAAATACATCTCCCTAACATTGTCCCTTCCATCAAAGCTATGTCTATAACAATGAATCAAGTTATCAACTTAAAGATGAGATTGAAATGTTTATTTAATAAGCATATTTAAGGCAATTCATGCAAACTAAACTCTCTCACATGAATAACACCACTACCTGGGGACAACAAGTCCAAAACCAACATAATCATTAGAATGATCACGATAGGACCATTAATATTGAAGCATGTTTTTATCACCGCCTATAAAGAGCCTTCAGCAAAAAAATCTCATGTTTGTCACTCTTTCACTTTTGATGAATCTAATTTGTAGGGATCTAAATCCTTCACCAAGATTCTCTTATTATAATTATTAGAATTAGTGAATCTTGTCATAATATTAAGAGAATCCTTGTCCAAGGAAGAAGTTCACTCAATGTCCTATTTTACTCATTTTCATTGGTTTATGATTGACCAAGGAAAGACTTCAATTTGCTACGAGACTTCTTTACAGTTTCAATAACTAACCGGGGAGGGTTTAGAAAACAATCACTCTGTCTATCATAATAGATGTATTCCACAAGTAAATGACTCCCCTGATTTAATTCACAGTTATCAAACTAGAATCAATATACAATGCCATATTTGGAAGGCCCCTCCTGTCAACCTTTGGTGCCATGGCTTCTATAACGCTCATCATGTGAAACTTCTAAGATCATCCAGAGTTGTCGTTGCATGTAGCGATTAGAAAATAACACAATTGTGTTACGTTAAACAAGCTTAACCAAGACCTCAATGACTCTTTATATCAAGATTTTTTAACTCTAGATAAATATATAACCCGATGGGCTTTACACCTATAACAGTAGAATACTTGATATGCATATCTTTGTTACATGAACATTCTTCGTCGGCAATGCAGCTTAGATCTTTATTGTGTGATGAGCAAAAGTTTGAATATGTAGAATTTCCAAAATAAAAATCAAGAGATATTTGTCTGGAGCTCTATAGATATGCATGGAGTGGACCCTAAATTAATTATGCACCTCCTAAGTACATACCCCATATATAAGATGATCATTCAAAAGAGGTACAACTTTTTACCATANAGCTATTTCGAACGAGCCGAACACGAGCCAAGCCTGAGCTCGCTCAAGCTCGGCTCGTTTACAGCCCTAGTCTTTATGTGTCTATTGCCTGAATTTTCATATTTATGCATCCTTACGTAGTTATCTGCATCATCAATCTTGAAGAATTGGGTGCAAGGAACAATTCTGATTACCACCACCACCAGACCACCATCACTCGGGCACCGTCTTGAGTCGGCTCCACCATCGTGCCACTGTTGTCTGGCCAGCGTCATCGATCCACCGTCATCTTCAGATTATCATCTCTACTTCCCAACCATCACCATGTGGCTGACACTACCCAAGACACTGGCGACACAATTTTTAACACACGGTTCTTACAATCGGCCTTTCTTCAGGTGTATTTTCTACCGCTTCTCTAACAAAAGTCGCATCCGACTTATATAATATTGTTTCTATCTATTCAAGTGCATGTAATATTTTGCAACCTATATTAGCATAGAAGAATCATTTCTATCTATTCTAATAGAAATTGTAATCATTTTTGCTTTTCAAAATTGCGTGATTAAAGATCATAATCGCAATCATTTTTTCTTTGGAAGGGTGAGGGCCAGTTTTTTTTTTTTTTTNTTTTTTTTTTTTTTTTAATTATAAATTTATTTATTTCTTATTATTGTTTGTTGTTTATTATAGTCATTAGTTGCATAACTCATAATCAAATTTTTTTTATTATATGTGTTACTATAATGTTAAAATTTAATTATGTGCTCTTGAAGTTGCTTTTAGATTTCTCTTAGGAAAAAATATTCCATCCAAATGTTTAGATGTTCGCACGTCCGGACGACATTGCCCATCGAAAATGTGTATGACGACGTGATTTCCGGTCATTGGCCATCCGGACATGCGGTGTAAGGACGGAATATTTTCTTCTCTCGTAGAGCCGCTAATCTACTTTCAGTCTTTCCTTTTTTTAAATTGTTGTGAAGAAAAAAAAAATAGCAAACCACAGTATTTCCCATAAAATCTTATTTATTTATTTAATTTTTAATTTGATTTTTAGATATAATGTTCCAATTTGATGCGGTTTATTTTCTTGAAAAAAAGGAACGCAGCCTAAAAATAACTTATTGCAAATGAAATGAAATTGATTTATTTCAGAGTTATTTGGTTGAGTGTAGAATAAATACATGCATTTTTTTTTATATAAAAAAAATCAATGTAAAATATGAGAGTGGCATGCCACAGACGATCTACCATGGCAATGATCGACAACGGAGGCCATCGGTCGCCGTCATTTCATCAATTACATACATCATACCTGAGACATTGATATATACAAATCTAACACTCTCTTTCATCCATTTTTTAAATTCTCATTTGAATAATAAAATTCATGATAAAATCCCAACAAATAGTTTTTTTTAAAATTTTTGTTCAATTCTCAATAATTTAATCGTGCCATATATAAATATATTGATTCGATAGTTTGAAAATAACAAATCGAAATTAGATTTTATAAATAGTAATATTTTAGATGTTATATGTAATTATCACTGTAAAAATAGAATTTTAAGTTGATTGTATTTCTTATAATTTATACCTTTCATCGAAACCAATAATCCATTTCTGAGATTTTTTTTTAAATGGCATTCACATACATGCCACCCGATTACTATGTATTTATTTATACATCTAACAGTAAAGATTGCTTTTACATTTCTACCACCCAAATATATATATGTATGTATGTATATAGAATTGTTGGAAGTTATTATACGAGCTCTCTAACATCCTCATATGCTTAACAATTCGAAGACCGCCCTTACTACCGTCAAACTGACTATAGAGGAATTTGAACCAATGATCAGAGGGACTTACGATCTTCAAAGAGGAGCCACGACTCGCGGCACAACGTACCTACATTATATATATATATATATATATATATATATATATATAT